>JBDJHY010000087.1:6004067-6020261 GCA_039654485.1 Withania somnifera
CACTTCCCCCCCCCCCCCCCCAACTGGTCGTAGGTGGACATTAAATTAATGGAAATGTGTTGGTCCTAACCCTCATTTTTTGCTATATTGTTTCTGGAATGTATCTTCTATCAGGAAGTTTACTACGCTGACCTCCATGTCTCAATAATATTCAGATCATTTTGAGGATGTTGTGGCACTGGTGTTCAAATATATTGACCTTCTGCGACAAACTGGTGCCTGCAAATGGATATATGATGAGGTTATTGCACTTAATTTTGTATCTAACACCAGAGTGATTATTGTTGTTTACAGCAGAACAATATGCCTTCAAGGTTCGAGGAAGATTTATTGATAAAACATAGAAAACATACATAGCAAACTAAATTTCCTCAGTGATCTCTGCCTCTTCCTCTAACTCAATCCACATAGCATGTGCTAAATTTCCAGTAGCTCAGAGCCAGTAATATGTGCTATCCAGATAATGAAGTGACCTTCTGTTTGTGACTGCATTTTCACTTTGCATGTAGTATGTTTCTACGCTTAAGAATGTCCTCCATTTAAGTTCTTAAGCACACCATGCTTCCTAATAAAATTAAATAATCATTCTTTTGTCAAAGTTTTTAGCTTACATATATTCTAAACATGCAGCTTTCTGCTATGGCTGAAACTAATTTCCATTATCAAGACAAGAGTTCTCCCATCGGCTATGTGGTATATGTTGCATCGAACATGCAGGTACATTCATAATCAGATTCCTGCATCTGGTGTTGATTTATTTATATGGATGCTTTTGACGTATCTTTTTTTCTCTTCATGCTACAAATATTCTATTGACAAAAATGGTCCCAGATGCCCGAGCCAAAATAGCTCTAGAAGTGTAGATTATTTACAATTTCGTCACATATCCAACTCCTAATATAGTATATGTTCAATGGCGAACTATCAAATGATGGGCATGCTTCCTTTGCTGTACATAGAAAATACCAAGTGATATTATATATTTTTCTTATTCTCAAATCTTCTCCAGCTTGTCCATATTAAAGCTTAGGTTCCCTGGAGTTTTAGAAACTCAAAATGCAGAGTAAGGGAAATATTTTCTTACCCTCCTCAATATGACATTGTCAAAAGGCAGGCTTGACAGTGAAATTCCTTGCTGATGCATTGTCACGTGAATATAGATGCCAGCACAAACTTTGTGTGGATGAATGTTTTGTTACCATTCTGGGGAAAAAAAAACCTTGTTACTACTTTCCTCTGTAAAATGTTGATTTAAATGAAATCCCAATGTTATCTCCAAAATGTACTCTTCCCTCCCCCTTCTACCTTAGATTTTATGTGCTTTGAGAATTTTCACCTTCCTCTCTTGATTTGTTTCCGTAAAGCAGTTCCATATGAAGTTAATATGCCAGTACACGTAGAGGTCTTTAACTCCCAATTTCTCCGTCTTCAAATAGAAACTAACCTGCTCTAAATTATAACAATGTAGACAAATCTCTTCCTTTCTGTCCCACAGAAAATTCAGGAATTTGGAACCGCTAATGAAAAGGGATCGGATAAATAGTATAGTAAGCAAAATCTTATGAAAAAAGAAAGGGGCTTTCTCATCTACTATAGTTGGTCGGCTTAGTGAAGAAAGGCATAAGGTAGGTTAATAAATTGGAGAGCACACTTGATTAGGGTTCATCTTTCCTTCTTCTGACAGATAGTCGCCTACTGAACCTTATCTCCAACATCGATAACAAAGTTTCATGGTTTCATCTTCACGAGCGGTCCCCAGTGGTAGTCTCAGGTACGTAGCCAGAAGATCAATGGCTTTGCCTGTTACCACCCTGGTCTTGTCCTCCACTTCCCGAATCTCTTCCACAAGAAAGAGTTCACACTTGCAAACATTAATCATCAAACCAGAGATTGTCTGAAACCATAACAACAACAACCCTCTGATCGGGAAGTTGGTTCTTGTTTTCATCTCAGGCTTAAGACTTTTGTCTTCACATATTCTCTTGGTCTTTCTCTTATTTATCCATATAGATAGTTGAGATAACTTGATATGATGTGGTCCGGCATACACATACGAATACATTTTATGCACAAGTTTTTCATTCTAATAATGATTTTCTTTTTCTTGGACTTATGAAAAGAACAAGAATTGTGTATATTTGAATCATTTTTTTCCAGCTTTACCCACCAATAGATTGGTTGGTTGGGTCTTCTTTACCCTCAAGGTTCAGTCCAGACATTATTGAAGCAGTTCTAAATGATCTCACACCACAAAATGTCAGGTGAGCTGGCCCTCCACGTAGATAATTGTATCTTTTTTAACTGTTGTTTATGAAAATGTGATACTTGCATTCCTAAGCTTCTCGATGATTCCAAAGTTCTGTACAATATCTTTTTGACTATGTCCGTTCTTTTCCAAATCAAGCTTTTAATATGTCCCTTGGAGGACCTTGGAAGTCCAATGACCCTAGTAATGATAACGTTGGAGTCAATTTTAACTGTTGTTGCATAGAAGTTGATTCTCATGACCTCTAATGGAGATAATTGTTTTGCATAGTTCATGGACTTGGCTTTGGTTGGATTCATGGCTCTGACATGACAAGACCTCGGTACAGTTGATGATTTCATTTAGGATAGGGTCATAGTTCATTGGGTATTTCTCCTTCAGGGAACATAGAGAAAGTGAAGCGACAGAAATGACTCTGAATGACAAGCAAGAAAGCCTGGTTATGCAATTGTTTTTCGTCCCTTTCTTTCTGTAGAGCGAGGCACGATGGAAAATGTTGATTGGGTGAAGAGAAAGGGACTGATGGTGTCTGTTGTCAGTGGCTCAGACTCTTGTAGGCATCTGCACATTCTCTTACTGCTGTTGGGCTGATATGAAACATCAGCTGCTTCTCTAGTACATAAGTTAAGCACAGCCCAGCAAGAGAAGAATCAAGTTGGGCTCATTTAACACCCCCAAAAAAGGCTTGTTTAACACCAAAGGTCAATTATACAATTATTTGGATGTTATACTTCTGAACCCGCTTATCTTAATCATAAGTAAGATCGCTTTAGGCTGCCAAATTATTACATCATTAAATATCATAAAACCATGATAAAACATTTCATAGTCATACACTTGTGCATATACCTCCGAATCCATGGCAGTTATCTCGATAATACGGGTAAATAAAAAGACAGAGAACGTCTGTTAGAAACTCCCGGCTTAGTCAGATTATGTGTTCGACATGTATCATTTGCATAATAGTATGTTATTGAACTATGATGGTGTCATATATTAGTATACTGTAGCTAAATCTTCTAGGAGTACCTCTCACAAAATAGTCTTTCCGGCAGAATCTTTTGGGTTTCAACAAAATTTGATGGTAATACTGACTCAATGGAGCCTTGGTATGGAACTGCGTATTCATTGGAGAAAATAACAAGCTCCATGATTGAGGTGCGCAGTCGGTATTGTAAATACTGTTGCATTTGATTTGATGAAGATTTGTCAACAGTAATATTGCTTAAGTCGATATTGACTGTAATGATGACACTTTCTCTGAATGTTACAGCAATGGATGGAGAAGGCTCCTGATGGAAATTTGCATCTACCTGTCCCTAATATGTTTATTCCTACCGATTTGTCCATTAAAACTGACTCAAACAAGGTATTACTAACAATAGAAACCTCATTTCACAGGCTCTCACTTTATAAAATTCATGAAATATTTTGGCCTTCGATACAGATGAAGTTTCCACTACTGTTAAGGAAATCCCCTTATTCAAGGTTATGGTACAAGCCAGATACAGTGTTCTCCATGCCAAAGGGATACTGTATAATAGATTTCTGCTGTCCCGAATCTGGAAATTCTCCTGAATCAGCTGTTCTTACCTCCATTTTCGTATGGCTGCTGAAGGACTATCTAAATGAATATGGCAAGTATCAAAGACTAAGATATCATGTTACTATATACGTTTATCATTTTGCAAATATGCCAGAACTTAACAATCAAAAAAGAATATGCAAGGATCCTCTGACTGTTGTAATACTGATCAATTTGTTCGCTGGATAATCTGCTTAACTCGACTAATCTACTTTGCATCTTTCAGCCTACGATGCCGAGCTTGCTGGTCTCGATTATTGGATAAGTGGCCACTGTAGTGGTTTCGAGGTATTTATCTAGTACATGCATTATTGTCATGAATGGAATTCTCTAAACAGTAAATACAATTTACTAAAGTTAATCATCACATAACTCTCCTTACTTTTGTGTTTCCAATTCAAAGAAAAAATTGTTTGGTTGGAATACTATAAAAGAATTATGCTCATTCAGCTTAAAATTGTTTTTATTTTTTCATATTCGGTATGCAGTCACTTTTTAGACATCATAATAATTGTACTCCCCCACTTTGATTTGCTTCTCTTTCAGGTTACTGTGTCCGGATATAATCATAAAATGAGGATCTTACTAGAAAAAGTTATTGAAAAGGTTACCCATTTTGAAGTTCAACCTGACAGATTCTCTGTTATCAAGGTAAGGGGTCTATTATCCTTCCTTACAGCATTCTTTCAAGTCTTATTGTTCAAGCTGATACGAGGATTGACGACCAGATTGTTTGATGGTAATGGCTGCATCTAATTTTATCTGGAATGAATCGCTCCTGTAGGGAGTTCACAACCGTGCTATATCTATGCCTGCTTCAAATAGTGTGCCGCATTTTTACATTTTATCCTAGGAATGTAGGCCTGTTTAAGATATGTACGGCATTTTCACATTTGATTTGAGGAACTTGAACTCTGTTAAGGCATCTCATGTTCATATCATAGGCTTAGGAATGTTTTCTTCATTTTCTTCACTCGTTATAAACATTCAGCTTGTATTGTCAAACACTTACATCAAAGAGCTGCATTCTTCGCTCGCTTGGCGCAAATGTCCTCAGATAATACTGTTTGCATTTTTGGCTGGTTGCAGAAAGTATTTCCCATTTAATTAGTTTGTTGTCTGTTTGTATATTAAAGAAAAGCCAATATGGCGCTATATTTACTCTAACTCTGATCTGTGCCACTGCTTGAATGGGAAAAGACATAGGTTGAGAAAGAAGTATAAGGTAGGGGGTAAAATAGAACAGGATAAGGTGAGGGAGTAAATAAACAAAGGAGGCGGATTTGAGTTATCCCATACGCCTTATTGTAAGCCTAGGAATATTTAACATAGATTAAATAAGAGAAGAAAAGGAAAATGTACCAGTTGTGGTTGCAGTTTGCTAACATTTTGAAATCCGAAGCCGTGAACTGATCATTCCTTCTTATGGACTCCCTCTTATCTTGTTAAGGAATTGTACTCAAAACAATATCAAAACATCAAGTTTCAACAGCCATACGAGCAAGCTTTGTACTACTGCTCATTAATACTTAGGGAACACTCGTGGTCATGGGACGATGAATCTGAAGTCCTTATTAATCTTGAAGCTGATGACCTCGTTAAATTTTATCCTCTGCTGCTATCAAGGACATATCTGGAGTGCTATATAGCAGGTTCTTTTTTCTTCTGTACTAGACTTCTCTAGGATTTTCATCAGCTGTGTAGCATATTCACCCTTTTTGATTATCCCTTTTCAGGAAACATCGACTCACAGGAAGCGGTTTCAATGATCCAGCATGTTGAAGATGCCTTGTACAAGGGTGCCAAGCCTCTATCTCGGGCCCTATTTGCATCTGAACATCTGTCAAGTAGAATTATAAATCTTGAAGAGAGCAAGCATTACTTCTATGCTGCAGAGGGCCTAAATACATCTGATGAAAATTCTGCTCTTGTACATTACATTCAGGTATATTTGAAGTTACAATTTTTGTTTTATTCGATTCTTAATGTCATTTTCGTAGTTAGTATCATATATATGATTGGACGCCCCATTGGCGAAGTCATCTACTTGACAGATGTTCACTATACCCCTTTTATATCACTATACCCCTTATATAGTTCAGCAATAAACTCCTACTTGTCCGGAACAAGTATTGCTAGAACAGTTGAAGAGAATTACCAAGTATTGGACAATCAAAACTGGTAGGAGCTTTTAAGGAATTTAAATCCTGAAATGTTTATAACCGTAGAACCCTTTATTTGGCTATTCTACTGACTGTGTCTAGACAAATAATTTGTATGTACTTAAGAAGAAGAAGTCAGAAAAGCTTATTATGAACAAAGAGCGAAACCTTTCCTATTGAACAATTTTAATCTGCTGGATATCTCATCTTTTTAAGTGAGCTTTTTATGAGTTCCTGTCATATCTTTCTTTCTCTCTGCTGTTACAGTTCATCGTATTCTATGTTTGGAAGTATCTCATACAAAAAAAAACTAAATATCCAGGTGCATCCAGATGAATACGTCAAGAATGTAAAACTTCAGCTATTTGCTCTGATAGCTAAACAACCAGTTTTCGACCAGCTTAGATCTGTTGAGCAGCTTGGTTATATTACATCACTTTCACGGACGTATGGCCACACTTCTCATTTAAATTCTCTTTGCACGTATTTACTCGGGAAACATGCGATACATCTATTCAATTCTTTCACTGCTGAAAGCCATGTAATGTTGTTAAACTGTAGGAGCGATGCTGGTGTTCGTGGACTGGAGCTTATAGTTCAATCCTCAGTCAAGGTAAATACATCATATCATATCTATGTAAGCCAACAAAGAAATATCACAAAAATCCTTTTACTTCAGTATGAGAGACTAATGGTTAGCCATAATACAGGATCCAAGATATATCGAGTCGCGATTCCAGACATTTCTCAAGACATTGGAATCTCAGCTTCATGACATGTCAGATGAAGAGTTTAAGGTCAATTATTGAACCTCCTTTTAAGATTTTCTTTCTGAATTGGGGTACCATTTCCAGGGTTCGAATCTCCTGAAGGCAAAAAAAAAAAAAAATAGAACTGGACAATTAGTGACCCAGTACTTGTATATATGTAAAAGATGAACCCAGTACTAGTCTAGTTGCACACAAGCTGAATTGGACGCGCAATTAGAAAAAGAATTATACCAACAAAAATAACACAGTGGCATCATCTGACAATTGTGATGGAAACTGGAAAGTAATATTATCAGAAGCATCTATACTGTACACGGAAATGGCTTGAGATAAACATCATAAAATAACCAGATTAACGGTAAAAAGTTTGAGAGGCAGGGTATGGCTGAGAACTTGAGGTGTTAGGTTCAAATCCAAGCAGGTGATTCTTCTCATTTTTCCTAAACCTTGGTGGACAGAGTTACCTTGTATCTGTTGCTAGTGGAAGGTGACAGATATCCTGTAGAATTGGTCAAGTGCTTGAAAGTTGGCCCGGACACCTCAGTTATCAATAAAAAGTCAAGAAGAAAATATTTTCTATGACAGCACTGGAAAGAATTACTTTTCATGAGGAACACTGTTTATATGAGGCAGCATAAATTGTAAAACTTCAATCAGCAAAAGTTAGATGTTCGATTAGGAGGTAGTTACCATGGTCAGCGCCGACTTAAAAATAGCCAAATAGAGCCATGATATATTTCAGTTTTTCTTTAGAACGTTTATGTATCTTTTTTTCTACAGAATTATTCTGCATAATTTTTCTCTCTTGGTCATCTTCAGTTTTAGTTCTTCATACTCTCCTACTTCTTTTTGTGTTGCAGCAAAGTAGACCTTGTCCTCATTTTGTTATGCTGTCATTTGTTTGCTAAAAACTAACACATTGTAAATATACAATGCAGAAAAAAGTCAATGCTCTTATTGATATTAAGCTCGAGAAGTTTAAAAACTTATCGGAGGAAACTAATTTTTTCTGGTGGGAAATTTCTGGTGGCACCCTCAGATTTGATAGAATTGAAAATGAGGTATGAGGTTTCTTTTATTCATATCAAGCCAGTTTTAATTTCCATGAATTGAGTTGATAGGTAAAAGGAGATTATCCTACGTCTTTCCTTCTCCCTCTACTGGAGGGGAAGGATCGTTGGCATGGGTAGTGGTGCTTGGCGCCATTAGGTCAAATTAGAATGCTCTAAAGAAGATTCTTCCAAATCTTGCTTACAAGATGTCGACTCCCTGAGGAAATATTATTTTTGATTTCTTCCCATCTGTCTAAGTCTTGGGACGCAGAATTAACTTGGTACCTGTACTGGTGGGTGAGGTAGAAGGTGCCCGTGGAGAGTTGAGGTGCAGACAAGTTGACCCGAATGCCACTATTATAAAAAGAAAATCTTGATTTCTGAAATGCTGAATAAACGAGTAAAAGGTACCATGGCTCATTGTTCCCCGAAAGTTGATGATTTTCCTTTTTTTTTTTCTCCTTGCCCTTTTTTAGTTTCTGGGAGTTCATAAGGTGCTGTTTGGCAGGCTTTATTTGACCTGAGGGTTTATCGGAAACAACCTCTCCATCTCTACGAGGTAGGGGTAAGGTCTGCCGATACTCTACCTTTCCCCAGACCCACTTGTTTGATAACACTGGGTATGTTGTTGGGGGAGTTCATAAGATAGGATAATTGCCTCATTGACGCGCTTTCTTTCTTAAACAAGCATTTTAACTTCGACTTGTGTAGTATCAGATATGATGGGTCTTGCTTATTAACATTCATAAATCAGGTTGCAGCACTGAAGCAGATAACCAAAACAGACCTGATCGATTTCTTTAATGAATATGTGAATGTTGGCGCTCCTAAGAAGAAGTCATTAAGCTTACAAGTCTTTGGAAGCTCACATTCTTCTGAATTCAAGGCAGAGAAAGTCGATCCAGTTGAACCAAACGTCATCCATATTGAAGATATATTCAGTTTCAGGAGATCCCGCCCTCTCCACCATTCGTTTAGGGGAGACTTTATTCATTTGAAAGCTCATGATGTTGATAATCAGTGAAGTTAACAGTACAGGAAAATACAAACCAAGAGATGGAAATTTTTAGTTAAATAGTTACTGAAAACTGTATTCTGAAGTGACTTGTTCACAATAGATATAGCTATACTACTCATTGTACAGTGCAAGTGTAAACTGTTCGAAAGGAAATGAAATAAAACCAAGACAACTCTAGTGTCTTGTTTTTGTAGTTTTAGTGTGTTTTGTTGATATTGGTAGATTGATTGTGTATTATTTTTTGTGGTGATCTTGTTTCCACTACTTTCTGTTGTTTTGTTACTATCTAATGTTCCTTGTTCTTGTTTTACGTCTTTTTATAGATTGTCTTTGTCTTGAGCCGGAGGTCTATCGGAAATAGCTTCTCTGCCTCACCTTTGAGGTTGTACACTACTTTCCTCAAACCCCAATTTAGACAGTGACTTTTAACTCCTTATCCTCAATTGGTTGAGGACATGAAAAGTAAGAACTTCTATGGGACTCTAAGAAAACATTTTCAATAAGACAAAGTACAGATCTTTCAATTCATACAAACCATATACTCAAACTTGATCAACAAATTATCACACACTAGACTTTATATGCATTGATCAACAAATAATCAATGATTATTGATCAACAAATAATCATGATTTTGAAACACACGTTTAATCTTCCTTTTTCTTTCAACCAATCAACCCAGAATGTCATAAAAGGTGTGTACAATCATCACACAATTAGAGATTCAACTTATATGCATTGGCAACAAGTATAAACACACAAACATGACACCCAGATCCTTCACTTCTTCACAAAAATAAGTATTTGTAGTTGCATACATATAGAGACTTAGTCCAACGTGTGAACGATGAAGTCTGCAGTGTCAACATGCATGGAAATCTTGACACCATAACTCTCCATAGAGTTTGATTCTTGATTATGAGCAACAAACCCAAGTTTCTCTTTTTGGCAACGACGAGGAAAATCTGAAGCATTGCCATAGATGTTGGAGGGTGGATGATAGTACATTCGAGCAGTCTGAGGGCAATGAGAATGAAACCTAGCTACTATTCTCACACCTACATCCAGCATCTCCATGTATTTCCCCATGGATATGTAATTGTTTACCATGTCTTGATTATAAACAAACTTGCACAAAATTAACGGCCCAGATGGCTGAAGAAATGAGGGAGAGGAATATACTAAGTATATAGATTTGTAGGAATTTGAAACTTTTGCTTCTTCAAGATGGCTTTGACATTTAATATAGTTTCTTGTCCTTTCCATATAGTTTTAAGATTTTTTGACTTGTTAATTGTGTCTGTTCAAACTAGAGTGGGTCAGAATATCATAGATTTTGTCAAATGTCAAGTACTGCTGATGTCATACACACAAAAATATACAACATGCCTTGTATATTTCAATAAAGTGGGGTCGAGGATAAAGTGTACACAGTCCATACCATTACTTGAGAGATGATATAGAGAAGTTGTTCCCGATAGACCCTCGACTCAAGATAAATACACAAATATACACACACATATATATAAACACTATTATACATACATGCAGCCTCTGTTGGGCCAAAATTTTACCTTCCTGTGGAACTTACAAATTTGATCTACCTCTGTTTTAGTGTTATCTACCTTGTCAACTTATCTGCAGCGAAAAGAGAGAGAAGGTTGAAAAACATTAGAGAAATGATGCTAAAAGAAATAGGGAAAAATCTGTGCTGAATATAGAAACATAATGTACTAACTTTGACAATCCAAAATATAGCATTAGATATGTTGAAGTACCTTGCCACATGATGAAACTGCTTGATCTTCTACATACAACTCGGTCTTAGAACGACCACGGTCTTCTTATGAGGAACACAAAAAGGAAAAACTGATATGCTAGGTTGACATATAGAAAAAGAGAACTTATATAGAGAAGGATTTCCTGCAGCACAGCAGTTGGAGATGGAGAATATGAATCATCATCAGCAGCAGCTGTTATTGTTGAAGAATCAGTTGATTTCGACTTCGAATCTGAAATGGACGTCGTATAACTCAATGCAGCAATCTCCGAAATCTCAGATATGCTCTTAATAGATCTGCTAAAAAAAAACACACACACCCACAATAAAATAAAATAAAAACTCATAATAGCAACAATTTCAGTATCTCAATTTCGATGAAATTTCAAATTTCATAAAAAGAACACGCAAAAATTCAGTCGAATCTCATAAAACACATTAAAAGAACTCATAAGCAACAATTTCAGGAACTCGAATGCGAGAAGAATTTTGAATTTCGTTATACTTAGGAGATGGAGAATGTGTAGTACCATCATCAGCTGTTATAGTTGAAGAATCAGTTGATTTAGACTTCGAACCGGTACCGACGGCGTATAACTCAGTGCAGCTATGTGTGAAGTCTCAGATACGTTCTTCGTTGTGCTTTAAAAAACACATAAAACACAGCACAAAAAGCTCATCAAACTATCAAAGCAACAACTTCAATAACTCGAATTCCATCGAAATTTCAAATTTCATACGAAAACAAGCAAAAATTCTATCGAATCTCATAAAAAACATGCAAAAAAAAAACCCATAATAGCAGCAAAGTCAGTAACTCAAAATCGATCGAAGTTTCAAATTTTAAAAAACATTATATGCAAAAACACTTATCAAATTTCGTAAAACACACACACAAAAAAACTCCTAATAGCAACAAATTCAGTAACTCCAATTCTATGAAAATATTGAATTTCTTTATAGTAATATGCAAAACAAAAACTCATAATAGCAAAAATTTCAGTAACTCAAAATTCATCGAAATTTCGAATTTCATACGCAAAAACTCTTAGCAAATTTCGTACAAAAAACAAATACACACACAAAAAGAAACTCATAATAGCAATAATTTAGTAATTGGAATTCGATAAAAATATTGAACTTCGTTGGAAAAAAAATAAGCAAAACAGAAACTCACAATAGCAACAATTTCAGTGACTCAAATTCCATCGAGATTTCGAATTTCAAAAAAAAAACGCAAAATTCTTATGAAATTTCGAAAAAATAGCAACAAATTCAGTAACTCGAATTCCATAGAAATATTGAATTTCGAAAAAAAAAAAAAAACCTCTTAATAGCAACAATTTGAGGAACTAGAATTCGAATTTCGTTATACTTTAGTGATAATGGAGAATGTGTAGGTGAGAGAAGGAGAAGAGCGGAAGCAACGTGAAGTTCATCTTCACTGGGAAATGCTTCTGCTTCCATTTTGTTGTTTTTGTTACTGCATGGGAAATTTGAAAATGGCCGTTACATTTTTGTGAACATTTGAATATAAATATTAATTGGGCTGTGTAATGGGCTTATACCAGATCGAACTAGTCAAATCTTGCTTTCAGCCCATTGGACGCATGGTAGAAATTTTATAAATGGCATATACTTAGAGCCTAACTACAGAAAAAATGAAACAATTTTTAATCATATTTTTCACAATTTTGAGTTTGAAGTTGTTTTGATCTGTTTGAAGTTGTATTCGCATGTTCCATATACAATGGCTATTTATTTTTTTGAGTTTGAAGCTGTATTCGCGTGTTTCATATACAACTAAAAGTTGTATATGTAACTTAATTTATTTGTACCATTTTATGTAATTTTATGAAACTTAGTCTGTTATATGTAATTAAAGGCTTATTTTGCTAGTTTAGGTTATTTTTTCTACCCAAATCTAACCCTAAGTTGGCGGCGAAGTGCACAAACAACGCTACTTAAAAAAAGGTAAAAGTTCAGAAATAACAAACATTTAGGGCTTTATTACATGAAAATAGCCAAAGTTTGAAATTGTTTGGCTACAACTGGAACTCGGCTACAACCTTCCAGTTGTATATGAGCTTTTATGGATTATCAATTACACTTTTAGCTAGCTCAACTATAACTTCCTATTGTATATGAGCTATTTATAAACAATTGAAAGTTGTATTTATGATGTCAGTTACAAAAATATTCAGTCTTGTATATATAAAAATAAAGACCAAATACTATATACAACTTAAGTGGTCACCGAAAGACCAAAAGAGTTATAGCCGAATAACTATTATATACAATCAGTTGTAGTTAAGCAAAAACCAAACTTTGGATATTTTTTTGTTTTTATAATTTTATAAAATATATTTTATTTTTCATAATCTAAGATTTGTGTTTACTATGCTATCTACTTTTTCATTTAAAGAATAGCCAAGGTTACAAAAGATTAAAGTTTAGTTTTCTCATAATACAGAACTAAAGTTGATCAAAATCATAGATTTGAAGTTGAAATTACAAAAGCCTAACTGAGGGCACAATGACAGTTTCAATTAAGATATTTCTGTCTATAGTGACATATACTAATTAATTACTCAAATCTAATATAAAAGAGTTGTCCGATCTACTGAAACTTCTGCTAATATTTTTAGTTAATTTAATTTATTTATTATTTTTATAGATAATTTGATTTTTATCTAAAGTTCTTAATAAACTTATGTGATAATTCTCTTTCAATTTTAACCTTAATTTTCCTAATCCATAACTTCAAAAATAACTTAAACCCAAAGTTTTTTTGTTCTCTTTTTCCGTTTTGTTTCTTGACTTTTACATCAACTGAGCTGATTTCTTCTTTCTCTTCATAAATCTCATTTCAGTTAGTTGATTTGTCTATGCTTGAGTTATTGGCCACCCAATCCCCACATCATCAAAATAAATAAATAATAACATTAAAAAAAAAGAGAGAGTAAACAAATAGTGAAGATAGAAATGATAACAATCAAACAATGTAAGAATTGTTTCTATCTTAATTAAAGATATTTTGATTTAAACTATAAAAATTCTTGAATAAAAGCATTCTCTTCGAATAAATTTCCTGTGATTTAACTGTAATATAAATATGGAAAACCATAACATAATAAAGAAAAGGTGGTAGTCTAATAAAAAGTGTACCTCTCACCAAACAACCCCAACTGAAGTTAACCTTCAAGCTAAAGCAACCCCACCCCCACGCCCCTCTCCAACTCCCTCTGTCACCTCTTGTCGGCAAACACAAAAAATACACACTTTTTAGCATTTTGACAGACACCCTTAAACAGATTCAAGCTCAAGTCAAATACACTACTAGATTGTACAATCCAAAATTTAAGAGAATTCAAGAGCTCAAAAATAAAGCTTCAATCTTTAGGAGTTTTCAGTGTGTATCTCTGTGTGTTTGTGTGTGAATTGAGGTTGTGGGTTTTCAATGTTAGTCCAAGATCGTGACAATGGTGTTCCTAAATCACCAAAAGAACCAAACCCCACTAGACAAAGATCATCAATTATTCCCTTATCTGTATCATCCAGAGCCAAGCATCTTGATTTTTCAACATGGGTTTCTGAAAATCTTTACAAAGTTCTCACCTTTTTGCTCTTAATTTCCACCATTGCTATTTTCTTTTACCTTCATAGTGCTGCAGGTGACACCACTACTCTCCTTTGCATACAGTCAACTCAAACTCACTCTATCAGACCTGAATTCCCTAGAATCAGCTGGAATAATATAGTGCCTATCTCAGATAAGGTTAGTCAATATGCTAATTTTCGATCTGAGAAATGGATTGTTGTTTCTGTTTCAGATTACCCTTCGAATTCAATTCGAAAGCTTGGGAGGATTAAAGGGTGGCAGGTACTTGCAATTGGGAATTCAAGAACTCCTAAAGATTGGAACTTGAAAGGTACAATTTACTTGTCTTTGGAAATGCAAGCTAAGTTGGGATTTAGAGTTGTAGATTACTTGCCTTATGATTCTTATATTAGAAAAAATGTTGGCTATTTGTTTGCTATTCAACATGGTGCTAAAAAGATATTGGATGTTGATGATCGTGGCGATGTGATTGATGATGATATCGGTAAACATTTTGATGTTGAATTGATTGGTGAGGGTGCTAGGCAAGAGGTGATTTTGCAGTATAGTCATGATAATCCTAATAGGACTGTGGTGAATCCGTATATTCATTTCGGACAACGGTCTGTTTGGCCAAGAGGTTTGCCATTGGAAAATGTGGGTGAGATTGGACATGAGGAGTTTTATACTGAGATTTTTGGTGGAAAGCAGTATATCCAGCAAGGGATCTCAAATGGTTTACCGGATGTGGATTCGGTGTTCTATTTTACTAGGAAATCGGGGCTTGAAGCATTTGATATTAGATTTGATGAGCATGCCCCGAAGGTGGCATTGCCTCAGGGTATGATGGTGCCAGTTAATTCATTTAATACTTTATTTCATTCATCTGCATTTTGGGGTTTGATGCTACCAGTTTCTGTTAGTACAATGGCTTCTGATGTTTTAAGAGGATATTGGGCGCAGAGGATATTATGGGAGATTGGTGGGTATGTTGTGGTGTATCCTCCCACTATTCATCGGTATGATAGAATCGAGGGCTACCCTTTTTCAGAAGAGAAAGATCTACACGTGAATGTTGGCCATTTAACCAAGTTTTTGGTAGCGTGGAGATCGGGCAAACACAGGTTGTTTGAAAAGATTTTGGAGTTAAGCTATGCAATGGCTGAAGAAGGCTTTTGGACAGAGCAAGATGTCAAGTTCACTGCTGCATGGCTTCAAGATCTGCTTGCTGTTGGGTACATGCAGCCTCGGTTAATGTCGTTAGAGTTGGATCGGCCAAGGGCAAGCATAGGCCATGGCGACAGGAAGGAATTCGTACCTCAGAAGTTGCCATCTGTGCATCTTGGGGTAGAAGAGATTGGTAAAGTGAATTATGAAATTGCCAATTTGATTAAGTGGAGGAAGAATTTTGGCAATGTTGTGCTCGTAATCTTTTGTAATGGACCTGTTGAACGTACTGCCTTGGAGTGGAGATTGCTTTATGGCAGGATATTTAAGACAGTTATCATATTGTCAGATCAGAAGAATGTAGATCTTGCCGTGGAAAAAGGAAATTTGGATTATATATACAGGTTAGTCATCGACATCTTTTTTCTTCACATTTGAATTTTTGGTAATACGATTATGGTTTCTGTATAGAGGGGGTAGTCAGTATGAACTTGGTCTGCCTTGTTAGCCTATAAAGCATATCATCAATTGAATTATAACCTTTTTCCCAAATCTCTTTTATTTTGTACGTTTCATTCCTTTCGTTTGGTAGAAGTGATCATTGATTAATCAATAATCTCACTCAGAGTTGTCATGCTAGAGTGAAAACTAATTTATGATGAACCTCAGTAGTCACTGCACTGCCTTTTTTCCTAGTTAAGTGATGGTTATCCTTATAATAGTACTCATTTCTCTCTCTCCTTTTGTTTTTCACAAAATGATAATCTTGTATACAAGGTGTATAAAAGAGGTA
>JBDJHY010000087.1:6020361-6033282 GCA_039654485.1 Withania somnifera
TTTCTATAACCGGGGTGTGTGGGCCAACTTGCACACACCTCGACTAATTACACGGGATGCTTGCCACCTCCCCTCACCGGCCACAGGTATCAGGTAACCTGTCTACCAGATGGAAAAAAATCACCAAGTATTTTTGTCACTGTAGAGATTTAAACCCTAGACCACATGGTACTCAACCAACTTTATTAACCACTAGGTTAACACTGTTGAATTCCTCCATATTTAACAGATATCAACAAAAATTCCAACTTCCATTCAAGAATAAATTACTACTACCTCAAATCTTATACTCCCTATTTAACAAACTTACCCCCACCCCCTTAAACAAAAAAAACCAACATGTTCATTACAAAAAACTTAGAAGGCGTTTGGCGTGATTATAAGTTGGTCAAATCAAGTTTTTAATTTTTAAAAATGATTTTAAAAAAAGTAAATTAAATTAACTTTTAAAAAGCTAAGTTAAAAGTAATACTTACCTTACTTTTTATTTTTAAAATAAAAATTATTAAAGTTTGAATTCTTAAAAACTACTTTTTAAAAGCTATAAGCCAAACGGGTCGTTACTTACAAATGATAATAAACTACAAAAATGTTAAAAGATTTTACAAATGCCAAAGTCATGAAAAGTGAAGTTGAAAATTTTACTCTTTGGCAGTGAAACCTCCAACACCTAATCGCTTGCTTCCATCACTAATTTCAACTTTAATCAACCACCAACCATACAAGTAAACCTGCAAACAAAAATTAAAAATTTACATGAAACTCTACTGATATATAATTTATAAAAAAAAAAAAAAAAAATAGTACTTCTCTAAGGAAGGAAGAAGAGAGTGTGGAACTATTTGCTTCTGCCATGTAAATTGAAAAATGGTTCAATTACAAGAGGGGTAAAAAGGTATATAGAGGGTTCTTTTCTTCGGTCGAATTAGTCCTTTAAGTATATGAGTATGTGTACTTTGGTCCTTTGTAAATGTATCCATGAACAGAAATTGTCTTTTAACTTTGAATTTTCAATTTATGTGGAATTGATAATTTTATTTATGGTTTATCCTATTTTTTTATAATAATTTTATTCTGTATTTGAATTTCTTGTAGGTTTATAGTTTAATTGCTGATAATTTTATTTATTGTTTATCCTATTTTGTTTTATAATAATTTTATTTTGTATTTGATTTTTTTGTAGGTTTATAGTTTAATTGCTAAGGATGAAGAAGCTACAATTTATTCAAAACCTTATATTAATCAAAACAATATAATACAATGTATCAAATATCATACATCATAAAGCTCTCTCGATTATTTTTACTATATAAAATATATTCTGCCTCTCTTGGGGCAACATTTATTTTCCAGTGGAATCTACCAACTTGATCTACCTCTGTATATATTACCCTTGTCAACTTATCTGCAGCAAGAAAAGAAAATACATTAGAACAAAAATGTAACTCAAAATTGAAGAAAAAACTGTGAATTTACAAACTTTATTCACTGTTCGACATTATTGACCCTATTTTAGTATTATAAAGTATGTTTTAAAAGTCTACGACATTTAAAATTATGAATTTTAACAATCTTAACCATACAATGCATATTAATTGATTAGCTTACCAAGTAAACATAGGGATCTGTTCGACCTCCTGCCCCCGTCCTCTTCACTTCTTCTAGCCTCAACAATCTGAAATATTACCAATTTCACAAAATTAAGAGTAATCAAAGGCATCATGCAGTTGTAAACTATGTATTCATGATTGTACACCCTGTATTTATGCTCTGAGTATTGTGTGAGATAGAACAAGACATACAAATAATACACAAAATTCGCTAACGTTTGGCCATCAATTTTGAAATTTTATCACTTATCACTTTCAACTCCATTAGACTGCATATGTTAGTTGTCTTTTTTTCACTTCAAAGAACAAACGCTACTTTTTTTTCAATACTTACGATATCAATTTTCATGGATAAACGTCGTTGAATTTTCAAATTTTAAGCTTATAACTTCAAAACCTATGGCCAGACGATAATGTAGAAAATCCTCAAACATCATGCAGTTGTACAGTATGCATTCATAAGCGTATACAGGGGTGGACCTAGATGCATATCGGGTGATTTGGCACCATTAAATTTGATGCCGAAGAGATATAAGTTTATAAAAATAATATAAAAATTAATTTAAGATAGAAAGAAGCACCTATGAAATCAAGAAGATAGCTGAGTGATTTGATTTTTTCGGGTAAAACCTTAAAATTTTAAGTATGATACATGTGTTCAAATATTTCGAGCATGAAGGCCTGTCACCGAGTATACACACTATTCATGTACTTTGTGTATGTGAGAGAGAGAGAAGAGGGAGAGAGAGACTAACATTCTCAAGGCTTTGCTGGTATCAGGACTATCACCAAGCAACTGACGAATCCTAAATTCAGAAGCATAGCCATAACATGATAACACCTTCAGTATTGCATCAGCTCGACGCCTCATATGAGCTGAGAAAATCACCTTCATCTTCCTTTGAACACTATATTCTCTATTCACCTCACTGCTTCTTCCTCTGCTGCTTGAGATGTCGCTGGCAGCAGCAGCAGAGTCAATTGACACACACGACGAAGTCGATGTGTTAGAGGTAGTCAGAGAAGTAGCCGGTTTCGCCCTGCTGGAGCTGATGCATGAGCTCTTAGATCTTCTTCTTCTCACAGCCTACAGATTTTTGTACAATTTTTTATCAGGTCTATTTTCACTCGATACAAGTTCAAATTCAAGACATAGCAGTGTAATAATGAAGATTCAGATGAGTGAAAATTTCGAAAAACTCAATACTAAGCACTGAAGAAGCAGCTTATAACAGATCGAAGATCACATTCATTTTCGCGCAATACTTCAATTTTTTGCAATTCAAGTTTAACATTAAAACTGATAATCACCTTGAGCTTATTGATGACACAAATCATTCGAATCATCTTTAATCGACGAGCATTTGCTTTAGCTTCAGCAAATGAGGCATCATCATCATTTTCCTCATCGTCATCAGCAGCTGTTACAGTTGAAGATTCAGTCGGTTTGGACTTCGAATCAGATACTGAAGATGTCGTATAACTCAATGCAGCTATCTGTGAAGTATCAGATATGATCTTCACTCTGCTACAAAATAACACAAAGAGCACGCCAAAAAAATCATCATACCAACAATTTCAGGAACTCGAATTTGAGAGGAAGTTTGAATTTCGTTTTACTTTGGAGATGGAGAATTATTATGGTGATCATCATTATCTGTTAAAGTTGAAGAATCAGTTGATTTCGACTTGAAATCTGAAATCGACGTCGTATAACTCAATGCAGCGGTCTGTGAATCCTCAGATATGCTCTTCATTCTGCAAAATTATTTTTAAACAAAAAAAAAACATGCAAAAATAGGCAATAGCAACAATTTCAGTAACACAAATTTGATAGAAATTCAAAAAACAGAAAACTCATAATTTGAACCATTTCATCAACTTTAATTCGAAATTTCGTAAAAAAAAAAACTTAAAAACTCATAATATGAACGGTTTCAAAAACTTGAATTCGAAATTCCTTAAAAAAAAAACTCAAAAACTCATAATAGCAACAATTTCGGTAACTTATATTCTATAGAAATTCAAAATCACACAAAAGAAACTCATAATAGCAACAAGTTCAGTAACTCTCGCTTTTGAATTTCATAAAAATACACACAAAATTTCCATCAAATTACACAATAAACACTCAAATACACATAATAGAAACAATTGCATTAACTCAAATTCCATTAAAAAAAATATTTAAAAAACTCATAATATGAACGATTTGTCTTTAATTCAAAATCTAAATTTCGTAAAAAACACGCAAAAACTAATAATAGCAACAATTCCGATAGAATTAAAAATCAAGCAAAAAAAATTAATCATACTATGAACAATTTCAGTATCTCGAATTCAGTAGACATTCAAATTTCTGAATTTCGTAGTAAACATGCGAAAAAAGTTCATAGTAGCAACAATTTGAGGAACTCGAATTGGATAGAAATTTCGACTTTAGTTATACTTTGGTAATACTGGATAAAGTGTAGTTGATAGAAGGAGAAGAGCGTAAGCAACATCAAGTTCATCTTCGTTTGGAAATGCTTCATTTTCCATTTCCTTGTTTTAGTTTCTCTGTGGAAATTTTGAAAATGGCGCCTTAAATTTGAATACATATTAATTGGGCTATCTAGTGGGCTCGATCCAGTTTGTTTTTTCTGGGTTCAGCCCAATAATCCAGACTCGAATTTGCTTCTTTTGAGTTTGGATGGAGGATCATTCGTTATTTACCGCAGGAAAGAAAGCACAGCAATTCTTACCATCGGAAAATTTTATATTACATTACCTACTAGAGTATTAGTGTCTATAATTGATTTTGTTCTGTGTAATACTAATCGATAGGACCTCATTGGTAAGTGCTACAAGATTTCGTCCATCAGAATTGATTTCAAATAAAGAGCTCCATCCCAGGCATGGGAAAAAGTTAGACCGCTCACTAATCCAATGCTACCCACGTCCAGGCTTTTAAAGCGCTGAGTCGTTCACAGAAAAAGTACTGACTCTACCATAATGAGCATTGAAGAATAGGTACATGAAATTTTAATGAATTTGAAAGAAATTATATTGAGAAGTAATCTATATGAAACTTTTAACACGTCTATATGTACATATATTATAAACATATGTATATATGCATTAAGTACGTGTAGTAGATATATATGTGAATGGATAAGCGGGTGAATTGTGAATGGGATGGATTTCTGAGTAGTTTACCCTTAAAATAGGTTGATTCTTTTTTTTTTTCTCTTCAAATGGGTTGATCTTAAATTTTTTGTCATTCGCAATTGCATTTATGTCTAGTGAGGCTTAACTTTTTAGAGGCTAAAGTCAAGTCCGAGCATAGCTTGTGAGATATTATAATAAACAACACAATGTCAATAACATACCCAGTATATCATAATAAAGTGGAGTCTGGCGAGAGTAAAGTATACATAGTCTGTACTACTATCTTAGTACCTTAAAGGTGAGGCTGTTTCCGATAAATCCGCAAGTCATGACAATAGAAAGCTTACAATAACTTGTGGGATATTGATACGAAGATATGAACCTATCTCCCAACAATAATTTATTCTTGCCATATTTTATTTCACGATAATTAATTTGATTAATCTCTGAAGCAAAATTGAAGTAGATTAATCTTCTAATCGTGGTACCCAATTTTAAATACCATCATAAAATAGTACAAAAGTGTAAATGATCCAAATTGGTTTTCAGCCCATTGGACCTATAGTAGTGCCCAATTTTGACCATGTGAAGTGCACAAATAACACTATTTAAAGAATAACCAAAGGTACAAAGTTCTTAAAGTTTAGCTATCTCACAATCCAATTCAGACATATAAAATTGAAGTTGATCAAAATTATAAGTCTGAAGTTGGCATACACTAGTTTATAGATTAGTCATATTTTTTGTTTTTATAGATAGTTCAGTTTCTTT
Source organism: Withania somnifera (assembly GCA_039654485.1). Classification (NCBI taxonomy): domain Eukaryota; kingdom Viridiplantae; phylum Streptophyta; class Magnoliopsida; order Solanales; family Solanaceae; genus Withania; species Withania somnifera. The sequence goes on from JBDJHY010000087.1 coordinate 6,025,893, forward strand.
TACGCTACATAAAATTCTTAGTAAATTTGTATGAAAATTTAAGGTTATTTTCATAATTTTGAACCTGTAATTTTTTAATTACATGACAACAAATTTATCGAGGTTTTCATTCAATTTAACCTTAATATTCCTAATTTATAACTTCAAAAAATAACTTACACCCAAAGTTTTGTTCTCTTTTGCGTTTCTTTTCTTAGATATGTTTCATCTTATTGAGTTGATTTTTTATGATTGAGTTAGCTGATTTGTCTATTCTTAAGTTATTAGCCACCCAATCTCCAGATCATCAAATATAAATAAAATAATAACAAAAACTAAAATAAATAAACAAATAGTGAAGATAGAAATGGTTGAGTCTCAAAGTGTACTAGATCTAACAAATATAGTCTTAAAGTCGTATGGACTCTTCAATTTTAATATTATATTTATTATAATTTTTAAAAATACATTAATTTTAACGAATGTGACTCATATATATTGATATTTTTGGAGAGTACGAGCAACATAATATATATTACAATAATGAGATTGCTCCCTTTTTAATTAGAGATTATGATTTTGAATTTTAGTAATCTTGAATAGAAGCATTTTCACGAATGAGCTTCATATAACGTAAGACCATCAATCACAATAATATGTCTAGTATATTCTTAAAAAGTGAGGTTTAGAAAGGATCCGTACAATGATGGAGCCGCTCATTGCTTATGGGAGTCGCCTCTTTCAACAAAAAATTATATAATCTATATATGGTTAAAATTATTTTTGTGTATATAAAGCAAATGTTAGAATCCTCTTCGACTAGTTTGTCAACAAATTTGTGTGTTTAGATTTTTAATTTTATAAATTTTTTTAATGAAAATTTTGACTTCCTTACTAAAATCACACCACTATGTCAAAAGTAATATAAAAAAATTATTTTCAATAATTTCCAGACCCAAAATAAAAATAATATAAAAAATATAATATGTAACGTAAGACCATATTATATGAAATTCAATATGAAGAACGAATACCGAATCAAACTAAAAAACATAAAAAGAAAAACGGTCATGTCTAATAAAAAGTGTAACTCTCACCAAACAACCCCAACTGAATTTAACCTTCAAGCTAAAGCAACCCCGCTCCCCTACTCTCACCCCCCCATCTCCACCATTACCCTCCAACCCCCGCACCCCCGTTGTCGGCAAACACACAAAAAAAACACACCTTTTAGCATTTTCACAGACACCCTTAAACAGATTCAAGCTCAAGTCAAATACTACTACTAGATTGTACAATCTAATGTTTAGAGAAAATTCAAGAACTCAAAACTAAAGCGGTCATTGTTACTCTGTGTGTTTGTGTGTGTATGTGTGTTTTTGTGTCAATTAAGGTTGTGGGTTTCAATGTTAGTCCAAGATCGTGACAATGGTGTTCCTAAATCACCAAAAGAACCAAAACCCATTAGACAAAGATCCTCAATTCCCTTATCCGTATCATCAAGAACCAAGAATCTTGATTTTTCAACATGGGTTTCTGAAAATCTTTACAAAGTTCTCACCTTTTTACTCTTAATATCCACCATTGCTATTTTCTTTTACCTTCATAGTGCTGCTGGTGATACCACTACTCTCCTTTGTATACAGTCAACTCAAACTCACTCTATTAGACCTGAATTCCCAAGGATCAAGTGGAATGATATAGTGCCAATACCAGATAAGGTTACTCAATATGCTAATTTTAAATCTGAGAAATGGATTGTTGTTTCTGTTTCAGATTATCCTTCGAATTCGATTCGAAAGCTTGGGAGGATTAAAGGGTGGCAAGTTCTTGCAATTGGGAATTCAAGAACACCTAAGGATTGGAACTTGAAAGGTATAATTTACTTGTCTTTGGAAATGCAAGCTAAGTTGGGATTTAGAGTTGTAGATTACTTGCCTTATGATTCATATGTTAGAAAGAACGTTGGTTATTTGTTTGCTATACAACATGGTGCTAAAAAGATATTAGATGTTGATGATCGTGGCGATGTGATTGATGATGATATTGGAAAACACTTCGATGTTGAATTGACTGGTGAGGGTGCTAGGCAAGAAGTGATTGTACAGTATAGTCATGATAATCCTAATAGGACTGTGGTGAACCCGTATATTCATTTCGGGCAACGGTCTGTTTGGCCTAGAGGTTTGCCATTGGAAAATGTGGGTGAGATTGGACATGAGGAGTTTTATACTGAGATTTTTGGTGGAAAGCAGTATATTCAGCAAGGGATCTCGAATGGTTTACCGGATGTGGATTCGGTGTTCTATTTTACTAGGAAGTCGGGGCTTGAAGCGTTTGATATTAGATTTGATGAGCATGCCCCGAAAGTGGCATTGCCTCAGGGTATGATGGTACCTGTTAATTCGTTTAATACGTTATTTCATTCATCTGCATTTTGGGGTTTGATGCTGCCGGTTTCTGTTAGTACAATGGCTTCTGATATTTTAAGAGGATATTGGGCTCAGAGGATATTATGGGAGATCGGTGGGTACGTTGTGGTGTATCCTCCCACAATTCATCGGTATGATAGAATCGAGGGATACCCTTTTTCAGAAGAGAAAGATCTACATGTGAATGTTGGCCGTTTAACCAAGTTTTTGGTAGCATGGAGATCAGGTAAACACAGGTTGTTTGAAAAGATTTTGGAGTTGAGCTATGCAATGGCTGAAGAAGGCTTTTGGATGGAGCAAGATGTCAAGTTCACCGCTGCATGGCTTCAAGATCTGCTTGCTGTTGGGTACATGCAGCCTCGGTTAATGTCTTTAGAGTTAGATCGGCCAAGGGCAAGCATAGGCCATGGCGACAGGAAGGATTTTGTACCTCAGAAGTTGCCATCTGTCCATCTTGGAGTAGAAGAGATTGGTACAGTGAATTATGAAATCGCCAATTTGATTAAGTGGAGGAAGAATTTTGGCAATGTTGTGCTCATAATCTTTTGTAGTGGACCTGTTGAACGTACTGCCCTGGAGTGGAGATTGCTTTATGGAAGGATATTTAAGACAGTTATCATATTGTCAGACCAGAAGAATGTAGATCTTGCCGTTGAAAAAGGAAATTTGGATTATTTATACAGGTCAGTCATCAACATCTTTTTTCTTCAAGTTTTTAGTTTTTGATAATAAGTTTATGGTTTCTGTATAGCCTATAACCTTTTTTTTTATAATCTCTTTTTTTTTTTTGTATACATTTCTTTCCTTTCTTTTGGTAGAAGTGATCATAGATAAATCAGGGAACTCACTGAGAGTTGTCATGCAAGAGTGAAAACTAATTTATGATGAACCTCAGTAGTCACCGGCGCTGCCTTCTTCCCCTAATTAAGTGATGGTTATAATGATATGATCAAAAGAGTTATCATTTTAATATTTCCTTTTTCGTTCTCAAAATGATATAACAGAAAGAGTTGGGATCCTGTACACAAGGTGTATAAAAGAGGTAGAGAAGTGTTGATTGACTTTGAAGATATGCTGCAAATGATGTTGGAGAGCTACCTGAAACTATTAAATCTTAACTGCTTGAAAACCGTCAGTTAGTTTTTCTTAATGTAAAAATGCCTGACTCATACAGAAGTGAAATAGGTCAGTAAAATGCAGTTCATGATACATGGAATATATAGTAATATCTAACGTATTAATCTGCCCCCATTCTATGTACCTGTGAGCAGAAATATTTATGTTCTTAGACCATGGCACTACATGTTGGTTTAGGAGGTTGTCATTGCGTAAAGTGATTGCAATATAACGTTCCTACAAACAAGAAGCTCTGTCGCAAAAATTGTACAGGATCATATTTGGCAAGATGGTCATAGACAACCTAAGAAGTTTGGTCATGTGAGTCACTATGAATTAGTTAGGCACGAAGGAGAGTAGTTGAGGAGAATGGGGCAAAATAGGTGTTTGTGAAGTTTCAGAAATAATGTTTGTAGTTAGTACATAAGTGATCTAGATTTTTAGGTACCCATATGCAGTGTTGGAGAGGAAAAAGGCATCAAGTTTGGCTGTAAATATGGTGATACTTGTGCTAAACAGGACCTGCTGCCATAATGGTGCTTGCTGGAAAATTTACTTTTAACTTGTAACTCCTCTGTTTGATTGTTGAAAGCTCATTAAATGAAATGACACTTTTCTCAAAACATCTAGTTGATTTGCGTCATATTCTAATTCAGTTTCAGAGAGAACTTTGGTATAACACTTGTTGCAACCTGCGAATCTTTGCTATACCAGCCAGTAAATCAGTGCTAGCAGTAATGGAAGATACTCCTACTGTGAGTGGTAGCATATACAAAAATACCGTTATTTGAAGTATGTGACCATCTCATATAAAATCCTAAGCTGTTAGAGAGAGCATGTGACTTACTTGATTATTTGAAATATGCCCATGTTTGATTTATTTGCCAAGCATGTGGAAAATCTTTTTGATTATGGGTAGTGGTGAGCGGGAACTTAGTGCATGGTGCACAGGCTGCTTTTTATTGCGTGATAGTGAGACTTGAACCTCGGGTGATGCCCGATTGAAGCTTTTATGGGTAACAGTGAGACTTGAACCTCGGATGATGCCCGATTAAAGTGTGTTACTATCTCATCTAGAAGCCTAAGCTGCTAGAGAGTTTATTTACTGCATTATATCTCTCCATCAACAATGAATAAAAATGCATTAGTTAAAAAACCGAAAAAGAAATTGTGTGCTTGCGAGCATCAGCCACGTTATTCTTTTGCATACCACATCAACAATTCCTCAGAGTCTCAAACAATTTGAGAGTGGCTACGTAAATTCTCATTGACAATGTTTGTCCATTTAACTACTACTTTTATTAATAAGAACCTCTTGACAACTGAAATGAGTATTTTCCAGTACCCTCTATCCATGCCTGCACATGCTATTTATTACGTATCATCACGCTAATGTCACCTTTTAAGGGTTTCTGTGGTTCTCATGTTGTTGAACGAATCGACAGCAAATTCACTTAGACTGGAATTTCTATGAAAGGTCATCCATTTGAAAGACCTGCCGTCAATAATTTTATTTTTCTTTGGAAAGATGATCTTGAATATACTTGGAACATAACTGATTTGTTTCAAAAGGAAATTCCTCGTGAACCCAATTTTGATAGAATAAAGATTTAATTTCTTTTGAAATAACACTACTTTCTAGTTATTCTTTATCTGAGAACTATTTCAATCATGTTTAGTCTAAATTTTCATCCTGGATACATTCCTGATTAAATACATTGTTTGCAAATTCTGTTTCAGGTATGCGCCAAAGATATTTGATAGATACACTAGTGCAGAAGGCTTTCTATTTCTCCAGGACGATACTATCCTTAATTACTGGAACTTACTTCAAGCAGACAAGACAAAGCTCTGGATAGCAAACAAGGTAAGTACAAATATGAAGTCCTCATTTTTTGGTATCAACTTCTTGTTAGCGGGAGGTTTCTACTAATTGATACTCAGCCAATTTCTACTTTTAATGGCTCAATTAAAGGAATTTACTATTCTCTGGTTTCTTCTGTTACTTGTACGTCTTGCTGTTATTCTTGCTTCATTTTTTTATTCTTCTTGGAGAGGAGATAATGTATCTGGACATAAGTCAACTGAGTCTATCATCATGAGGGAAGAGTTCCATCCTATGATGCGTTTAGACATTGGCATATCTACTTTATTGATCTGTAGCTTGAGTTTCTTACTGCACTTACTTGAACATCCAACTGCTTCCAAGGGAAGGGGGAAGGGGAACTCTTTTGAGTTCTTAATTTATAGTTGCAGATGATTAGCTCTCAAACTTGTCCTACCCAAATACACAAGCAATAGTTGTCTCATTTCTTTCTTATGCATATAGGTATCCAAGTCATGGCACGCTGTTCCAGTAGCTGACAAATCGGACTGGTTTGTAAAGCAAGCTGATGTTGTTAAGAAAGTGGTAGCAACAATGTCAGTACATTTGCAAGTCAATTACAAAGAGACAATGAAGGGCGATGAAACCTTAATGATATGCAGTTCGGAGATATTCTACATCCCTCGGCGTTTTGTATCCGACTTTGTCGACCTCGTTAATCTAGTGGGGAATCTAGACATGCATCATAAGGTTGCAATGCCAATGTTTTTTATGGCTATGGATTCTCCACAGAATTTCGATTCAGTGTTAAATTCAATGGTTTACAAGAATAAGCCTCCTGGCAATTTAACGACATTCTATTCAGCTGAGGCGCCTGCAATTCACCCGTGGAAAGTGTCAAGTGAGCAAGAGTTCATAAAGCTGATCAGAGTTATGGCAGCAGGTGACCCCCTGTTAATGGAGTTGGTATAGTGTAATGATAGATACTTGGAAGAGTCTCACAAGGAAAATGTAAAACATGTAAAGTTTATGTGCAGCTGAATTCTGCTATTCTTTTGTACCATTCATTAGTAGGGGGAATATGGGGTGAAAGAAAGGTTTTGGGCTCTTGTAGATTTTGTTGTAATACTGTCTTTAACTCTTAAAAGTTTGTGCAAGATAATTGAAGGAGAAAACAGTGTAAGCGTTCTTCTGATTTTAATGTTGCCTTCTGAATATGATAAGGTTTCTGTAGAGCATCCTTTGTACATCTTGAGTCTTTTACATGTATACAGATGAGAAATCAAGATTGCTTGAACATATTTCATCCTGATGTGCCCAACTGTTGACTACAGATGTCCTAAAACTGCAGTTATCTCGCTGTTGTGAAGTGTGTGATCATCTCATCCAGAATTTTGCACTTATCGTGTTGTTGTGAAGTGTGTGAGTATCTCATTTAAAAGCTTAATTTTTGAGAGAGAGCACACTTTTACTTAATGCCTTGTTATGTTTTTACTTCCGTTGCTTCTTTTTTGGACGCTTTTATTTGTTTCTCATTGATTTTGGAGTCCACCAGAAACAACCTCTCTACCTCCTGTTAGGGTAATGTCTGCAACCCTCTTTAGACCTCACTGTGTGGGGCTTCAGGGAAGTGAGAGAATATGCAACTACTAACTATCCTTCTACCCTGATCTGAGACATAGCAATTGAGTATCTAAGAAAAACTTGAATGATAATGAAAGCAATTGCTACTTTCAAGTTCAAATTTGAATATATGGAAGCAGTATTCTCTCATAAAGTAGAAAGACATCCCCAAAAAATGAACAAAAATTACCTGGGGACTATCAAAGGAATTCACATCAGAAATTGTTAGAAAGCAGAAAGGATTCATTATTTTGAAACAGAGGCAGTAATCAGAGATCATTTGTTGAGCTATACATTTATCGATCGATTCCTTCAATCTTGTCTTCAACTTCTGAGTACAATTGCCTGAGTTTCTAAATGTTTTCTTCAGAAGTCTCCCAGTATCCACGTCCGTTGGCCTCCAAGAATGTCTGAA
>JBDJHY010000087.1:6033382-6045249 GCA_039654485.1 Withania somnifera
TTTTAACTGGTTAAAAACCATCAATTACTTTTTCTTAATATAAAAGTACCTGACTCATACATAAGTGAAATAGGTTAGTAGAACGGTCATATTTGGCGAGATGGTCATATACAACATAGGAAGTTTGGTCACGTGAGTCACTATGAACTAGTTAGGCACAAAGGGGAGTAGTTGAGGAGAATGGGGAAAAGAGGTGTTTGAGAATGAAGTTCCAAAATAATGTTCATAGTTCGTAATAAGTGATTAGATTTTTAGTACACCACATGCAGTGTTGGAGCAGAGAAAGGTACTTGTGCTAAACAAGACCTGCGATAACGCTCAAGTGTACCTATGAAAAGCACAGTCGTTGTAAAAGTATAATTACCCAACAAAAAGTTGGAGTCGAATCCACAAGGAATAATTATATGTGAGACATTGAGTAAGAGTGGAAACTAAAATGTAATTACTTTAACTCAAACGAATAGTACAAGGTTTGGTGGAATAAAAATAGATAAAAGGTGTCAAATATAAAATACGAACATGCGGGTTGGTCAATGGAGTCACAACTCAAAGATATCAAGAAAGCAAACTAGGAAATCAAATCATCAACAGCGATCTATGGTAGCCAATTAAATATCTATCAACAATTTATGAATTTCGGGATTTAGCCTTGGATTCTAAAATATTCACTAGTTTCTCTCTAATACTAGAGAATCTTTTTTAGCGTTGTTCTCTCGAATCAACCTAAGGAATATGACAAACAAACCAATTTAAGGCTACATTAGGATTTCACTATCTCTAGCCAAAATCTATAAGATAGAATTCAAAACTCTAAATCGTGCTAAGCTTATTTTCCCAACTCTAATTGAGTCTCTCAAGCTCAATCTAATTATATGTGCAAGTTCAAGGATTAGCTACTTCCTTTTGAAATTAGTTCAAGAACAAGATAAATTTAGATCCATAAAATTCAATTTATAATCAACACTAATGCATAAGATGATATTAAAACCTAAATTCAAATCCAAAAGATGATCAATTATGACTATAGGATTCAAACTTGAATTTAATAACTACTCACTAAAAATAAACAATAAAAGTTAGGAAAGAAGAAATGGGTAAGAAATGTTGCAATACAAAGCACCAAATTTTCAACCCAAGGTGCAAATGGATGGTTGCAAGCTCTCTTGAAGTTGTGATTTTAGGCAAAGGCTGGCAAAAATCCTCTCCTAATCAAGCTTCCAAGGTTTTATGTGGATTTGGGGTCAAATGTAGAATTCCAGAACTACCCAGGCGCCTGACTCAAAATTCCCTTCGCTATCGCGGCAGAGTGCTTCGCGATCGCGAGGTACTACATATTAGATCATCACAGTCACCCGGATAGGTCTTTTCTGGGGTATGCCGCGATCGCGTGTTGTACCTTCGCGACCGTGTGTTGTACCTTCGCGACCGCGAAGAACAGTTGACCTGCCTTTGACCTGATCACTCTACGGATCACGTGGACTTTTTCCGCGATGGCGAAGAGTAAATACGCTGCAGATTCCACTGATCATTTTGCTCCAATTTTTGCAATTTTTCATTCTTTTGGTCTTTTTGCACTTGTTTGCCATTTTCATCACTTTTACCTGCAAGATACAATTTTAATTCATAAGTGATCACATTTTCACAATAAAGACCTCAAAAAAATCGCAAAATAGATGTAAATAAGTTGTAAATTCACCACTTATCAACACCCCCAACTTAACATTTTGTTTGTCCTCAAGCAAACAAAAATCATTTATACCAAGAGGACTTGCACGATTCAAACTCAACTAGCAACTCATTCACTTCCAATCCACATTTTCCTCAAATCAAAAATAAAAATCATGGCTTCGGTTGGTTCTACTAAGTAGTAAACAACTTGCACTTCTTTTCCAACAACTCCCTCCATTTCAAAAACCAAATTTCAAGCAATATAGTGAAAAAAATCAAAGTGACAGCAATGAATCTTCAAGATGTGATTCAAAGCTACTAATAGAAGAGCATGCTCTTTTGTCTCATTTTCGGAAATATCACCTATCCTTCACGATTTGCATGCCCTCACAAGAAAGAAAGTCCCAAAAACAATACTCACACTCAACAAAGAAATTCAAATACCAACAAGTGTCATACCATAAGCTTGCTCTTATTTTGATCATTACCAATCAAAAAGCTGTTGATTGAGAATCCCAAAGGTCTTTATTAAGCTTGTAATGTAAGGTTGGTTTTCTGTAGCATGTAATGTAAGCAGTTGGTTGAGAATCCCATTCTTGATTAAATACAATGTTGGAAAATTCTATTTCAGGTATGCACCAAAGATATTTGATAGATACACTAGCGCAGAAGGCTTTCTATTTCTCCAGGACAATACTATCCTTAATTACTGGAACTTACTTCAAGCAGACAAGACAAAGCTCTGGATAGCAAACAAGGTAAGTTACAAATATTAAGTCCTTATTTTTTGGTATCAACTTCTTGTTAATAGGAGGTTTCTACTAATTGTTACTTGTTACAGATTCAACCAATCCCTACTTTTTATGTCTCAATTAAAGGAATTTACTAGTCTCTGGCTTCTTCCGTTACTTGTACTTCTTGCATTCGTGCTTTATTTCTTTATTCGGCTCGGAGAGGAGTTAATGTATCTAGACATAAGACATCTGAGTCTATCATCGTGAGAGAAGAGTTTCATCCTATGATGTGCTTAGACATAGGATATCTACTTTATGGATCTGTAGCTTGAGTTTTTTGCTTGTGGCTAAAAGCGCACTTGCTTGATCGTCTAACTGCTTCCCGTAAAGAGGGGAAAGGCAAACTTTTTTGAGTTCGGAATGTGTAGTTACAAATGGTTAGCTCTCAAACCTATCCTACCCAAATACAAAGGCAATAGTTCTCATTTCTTTCTTATGCATATAGGTATCCAAATCGTGGCATGCCGTTCCGTTAGCTAACCAATCGGACTGGTTTGTTAAGCAAGCTGAAGTTGTTAAGAAAGTGGTAGCAACAATGCCAGTACATTTGCAAGTCAATTACAAAGAAGCAATTAAGGGTGATGAGACCTTAACAATATGCAGTTCAGAGATATTCTATGTCCCCCGGCGTTTTGTATCTGACTTTGTCGACCTCGTTAATCTAGTGGGGAATCTAGACATGCATCATAAGGCTGCAATGCCAATGTTTTTCGCGGCTATGGATTCTCCACAGAATTTCGATTCAGTGTTGAATTCAATGGTTTACAAGAATAAGCCTCCCGGCAATTTAACGACGTTCTATTCAGCTGAGGCGCCTGCAATTCACCCGTGGAAAGTGTCGACTGAGCAAGAGTTCATTAAGCTGATCAGAGTTATGGCAACAGGTGACCCCCTATTAATGGAGTTGGTATAGTGTAATGATAGGGGTACTTGAAGAGTCTAACAGGTAAGATGTAAAACATGTAAAGTTTATGTGCAGCTGAATTCTGTTATTCTTTTGTACCATTCATTAGTAGGGGGAATGGGGTGAAAGAAAGGTTTTGTGTTCTTGTAGATTTTGTTGTAATACTGTCTTTAAAACTCTTCAAAAATTTTGTGGCAAGATAATTGAAGGAGAAAACAGTGCTAGCGTTCTTCTGATTTTCATTTTGCCTTTTGGATATGTTGAAGTTTCTACAGATCAGCATCCTTTGTATACTTCAGTCATATACAGATGAGAAATCAAGATTGTCTTGATCATTTTTCATCTTGATGTGTCCAGAAGTTAAAACTACAGATGTCCTAAAACTGCAGTTATCACGCTGTTTTGGCGTGTGTAATCATGTCATCTAAATATGTCTTCGATGCTGTTCAGAATGCCTTGTTTTGCTTTTACCTACATTACTTTTTTTTCTCGACTGCTTTGGACTGTTTCTCTTTGAGTTAATGGTTTATCGGAAATAATTTCTCTGTCTTTTGGGTAAGGGTAATGTTCACGTGCACTCTACCCTTTCCTAACCCCAACTGTGTGGAACTTAAAGGAAGCGAGAGAATGTTCAACTAACAACTATTCTTCTAGCCTAATCTGAGACATGACAATTTGAGCATTTAAGAAAAACTTGAAGAATGAGAATGAAAGCAATTGCTACTTTCAAGTTCAAAGTTGAATATATGGAAGCAGTATTTTCTCATAGAAGTAGAAAGACATCCCAAAAAAATAACAAAAATTACATTGGGGACTATCAAAGGAATTCAAATCAGAACTTGTTAGAAAGGATTCATTATCCTGAAACAGACGGGCCGTAATCAGAGATTATTTTGGTGAGCTATACATTTATCGATCGATTCCTTCAATCTTGTCTTCAACTTCTGAGTACAATTGCCTGAGTTTTTCAATGTTTTCTTCAGAAGTCTCCCAGTATCCACGTCCATTGGCCTCTAAGAATGTCTGAAGCAACTTCCTGAAAGAATTTGGATTTGTGTTCATGAGCCTGTTCAACATCTCCTCATCTTTGATGAAGGTTGTGTTGGCTTCTTCATACACCCAATTGTCAACTTGGCCTGAAGTTGCACTCCATCCCACTGTGTTGGTCAATCGTTTCTCGATCTCACGAACTCCCTCGTAGCCAGTGGACAGCATGCCTTCATACCACTTGGGGTTCAACAACTTTGTCCTTGCATCAAGTCTCACAGTCTCAGACAAAGTACGTACCTGAATCATCAGAGAGGCATTAGACATAAAGTAAAAGGGCGTCTGTCAACTTAACGAGTTACACCTTTCAAGTGACAACACTCACCTGAGCATTAGCAGTAGTGGTGTCAGCAATGTATGCACTAGGCTTCTTTCCGTCCTTCCTGAGGTTTTGCACGAGGTTTGTTGGGTCTGAATCAAAGTAGTGACTAACATCTGTGAGCGAAATTTCTGATGAGTCAAGGTTCTGGAATGTGGCATCAGCTGTGCTTAGAGCCATCTCGAAAACTTTCCTCTTCTCCATCATGCCAGCACCAGGAGCATCAGAGTCAAATGCAAATGATTTTCGGCTCAAGTACATGTCTTGAAGTTGCTTCTCATCGTTCCAAGATGAGTTCTCAACAGCAAGGTTGATGTTGGAGGAGTAAGAGCCTGAAGCATTTGAGAAGACCCTAGTGGCTGCTTCACGAACATCAATTCCGAGTGTTTTTGCCTGTTCCAGTGCATGTTTCCTGACAAAGTTTTGGTCTTCTGGTTCATCAAGCTCAGCAACCATCTTGATTGCCCGGTCAAGGAGATTCATCTGTTTACAAAACAAAACAAACTATAAGTAATGATCTGACATTGCACTAATATATCCAGTGTAGAATCACTGGAAAAGGAGAATAGAGCAGTACCTGATTGATGAAGAGATCCCTGAACACCCCGGAGCAGTTGACAACAACATCAATTCTAGGCCTTCCAAGCTCTTCAAGACTAACTGGTTCCACACGGTTAACACGTCCAAGTGTGTCTGCAACTGGCCTAACACCAATCATCCACAGCACCTGACCCAACGACTCTCCATACGTCTTGATGTTGTCAGTTCCCCAAAGCACCAGAGCAACAGTCTCTGGGTACTTGCCCCCATTGTCAACCTTTTGCCTCTCCAACAATCTATCAACCACAATTTTGGCACTCTGCATTGCTGCTGTTGTGGGAATAGCCTGTGGGTCCAAAGCATGGATGTTTTTCCCAGTAGGCAAAACTTTCGGGTTTCTGATTGGATCCCCTCCAGGACCAGGTTCAACATATTTCCCTTCTAGAGCCTGTTTCAAGCTTCCGACCTCGTTATTCGCCACAATTAGCTTCAGACACTCTCCCAAGTACTGGAATAAGACTCTCAGTTTTTCCCTATCAGCTCTGTAGAATTGGGTGTTTGACAAATACTGGATCCATGGCTCATTTATGCCAAAACCAAGGATCTGCGTCAGCTTGTCAGAAACGTCCACAACCTGACCCTTGCTGTTAGTTGAACGTTCAACAAATGCTGATATTGCTCCTCGTGATGCCTCAGTAATTTGACGAAGCAGTTCCACGTCTCGCAGAATTCCCTTGTCATTTCCTCTGTAGATCTCCTCAATGTTTCTTCCAACTGTCGCAGCTAGGATAGATGGAAGAGAAGAAATATCATCTTCAGGACGGTCCAATGCAGCAATGTTGACAAGGGTTGCAACTGCTTCCATGGCGGTTGGAGGTTCACCAATGATGTGAAGTCCACATGGCAGAAGACGAGACTCGATCTCCATAATCTTTGAATATACTTTTCCTACCACAAGGTCACGTTCTTTGGCATCTATTTCCTGCCCTTCTTCTGGAAGGTCAACGTCCTTGTCAAGATTACACTGTCTTGCAGTGCTGATGATAGAGTTCACGATCTGAGGGCCACGTCCTGAGTCTTTCAGTGATTGGTACGAGGAAATGAGCTCACTGAGCTGCTTGAGTCCCTTGTAGAGTCCAGCATTCTCAGCTGGGGGAGTCAAGTAGCTAATGGTATTTGCATAACTCCTCCGTTTGGCAATCGTTGCTTCAGATGGATTGTTTGCTGCATAGTAATAGACATTTGGAATGTTTCCAATGAGACTATCCGGGAAACAAGCATCGCTCATTCCCACCTGTTTTCCTGGCATGAACTCAAGAGAACCATGAGTACCAAAGTGGAGAACTGCATCAGCTTTGAAAATTCTCTCCACAAAGGAATAGTATGCGGCAAAACCATGGTGCGGGCTTGCTGATTTGGAGAACAGAAGTCTCATCGGGTCACCTTCATATCCAAATGTGGGCTGAACACCGATAAAGACATTTCCGTACTGCTTTCCATATACCAAGAGGTTCTCTCCATCAGAGTTCAGATTACCAGGTGCTTTCCCCCAGTTCTCTTCAAGAGCAGTGGCATAGGGGGTTAGCTTATAGTATTCTCTGACGCTCATCTTGTAAGCTACGTTAAGATTTGGACTGCTGAACTGAGCTTCTTTATCATGAATTACTTCTTCAATCAGTTCTGCAGAAGTCTCAGGCAGCCCCTCAACGTTGTAGCCGTCTTTCTTGAGATCTTTGAGCACAGAGTATATGGAAGCAAAGACATTCAAGTATGCAGCAGTTCCAACATTGCCTTTGTCTGGGGGAAAGCTGAAAACCGTAATCGCCAACTTCTTCTCAGCCTGGAACGGTCAGTTACACATCGAGCATCAGTAGCGGAAAACAATTGTTATAAACAATATAATCAGATTTATGAATCCACTAAGCAATTCTTACTGACAAAGATCATAATACACATTTAAGGAGAATTACTGATCAAAGTTTCAATAGTGTTGTCCCTTTGGTCTCGGATCATCATATGAAAAAATTGTATATGTTGCCCAGGCTCTTCAAAGATGCAGCCAGGTGCACTCGTATCATCCAAAAGTAGTGTATTTTTTAAGTATTCCACATGGTTGAGACACATTTTTGGAGAGTCCAACCAACATAGGAAATTGTAACAATTCTAACCCTAAACAGGAAATGGAAAAGTTTTGATTTCGTGCTAAAATTTCACCCGGATATGTAACTTGTGATCATGATATAGACATCAAACTATTTATTTCAGAGCTCATGCACTTGCTGAAATCTTAATGTAAGTGATCAAAATCTAAATAATAGAAAAAAGGAATTCTTAAACTTGTCGACATCAAAAAGTATTTCTAAGAGGTAACAGAGGGCAGCCCGGAACACTAAAGCTCCCTCTATGCGTAGGATCCGGGAAAGGGACCGACCACAAGGGTCTATTATAAGCAGCCTTACCTTGCATTTTTGCAAGAGGTTGTTTCCAAGGCTGCCCATGCAAGGGTGGACCTACATAGAATTCGTCTGGTGCTAGAACACCAGTGAGCACCTGTAGAACAAGTGGATTACTACTTCGTAGCTAAAGAGCATCCAGGACCTTAAAATTCTAGATTCGCCAGTGTGCCCATAACCTCCTGGTTACATGGCAGTAACTTTACCAATTACTCCATGGCTCCCCTTCAGATAAGAGAGTTCTACTAATGGTCAAAAACTAACTCAAAGAAATGGATCCATGTTAATCAGTATTTGCAAGTAATTGACCATGTTAATTACACTTTCTCAGGCCAAATCAATTGTCACAGGAATAATTGCAAGTTCGATAATGTCATTAGTCTTTCTAATTAGCCAGATAAGCCAATATGAAAAGAACCAGTATTTCAGCACACATACCTTTGGTTTTCTCTTTAACTCCCCCCACTTGATTGCCCTGGTGCAAAGCTGCTCCACTCTTTTGTGAAGAGCATGGGATTTCCCTGCATATTTCAATTAATGAAAGGAAAAAAACATTAAAAGTTAGTAATGTTGAGCAAAACTATGTCAATGGACAAGAGCAAAGAACTAAAAAAGGACACTTACCTGTTCTTGGATCCCGTCCAGAGAAGACGATGGGCTCCATGCCTCCATCAAGCTCAGGAAGAGCAACTTGTAGAGCCACCTGAATTGGGTGCAGCCCCAAAGTGCTGTTCAACCATTCCTCTGTTGTTTGGAAAACCAAAGGCAATGCGACAATGTAAGGCACATCAAGCTTAGTCAAGGCCTCGATAGCTCTCGGATGGTCTTGCCTTGCTGGCCCTCCAACAAGAGCAAAACCAGTAAGTGATACTACTGAATTGATAAAAGGCTTCTTGGTGATAGGATCAATGAAGTATCTCTCAACTGGCCCCGAAAAGTCTAGCCCCCCGGCGAAAATTGGGATAACTTTAGCACCTCTTGCCTCTAATTCCATAATCACAGCCACATAGTGACTCTCATCACCAGTGACAATATGACTCCTTTGCAGAACCAGCCCAATAAGAGGAGCATTAGGACTCTTGAGTTTCTCATTAGCATCCCTTCTTGTTGCATACCAATTCAAATACTCCTTCACATCATCATACATACAAGGAGCCAAAGGGTGCCAAATCCCACTATCCAAGTACAAAACCGGATCCGAGTACTCCATTTTCACCCCTTTTAGAGCAGGAACATAAGAACCAGATATCATTTTCAAGAAATTCACCAGATTATCAGGTGACCCTCCAAGCCAAAACTGCAAACTAAGAATATACAACCTAGCATCTTGAGCTTTGTCACTTGGTAAGTACTTCAAAACCTTAGGCAATGTCCTCACAAGCTTCAACATCTGATCAGAAAAACCAGCAGAAGATTTCTTCTTCTTGAAAAGCTGAAAAAATGGACTTTTTGATTGCCCCAACTGAGACATACTAAAAGTTCCCAACTTGTTCAGCCTCATCACCTCAGGCATTGATGGAAACACCAGAACTGCATCAAGCCTATCCCTTTCCTTCTCCACTGCAGACTTAACCTTCAAGGCCAACTCCTCCACAAAAATCAATGACCCAATAAAGATATTTGCATCCTCAAGATCTTTACAAAAAGCTTTATAAGTATTCTCATCTCTAAGCTCCTCAACCAAGTAACCCACAACCTCAAAAGAAGCAGACTCACCCCTCTTGTTTAAAGTCTGAACAGCAGCAGTAAGAGCTGATTGGTACTGTGCTTCCAACACAACATACACTATTTTCACAGTAGCAAGACCTTGAACATTTTCTGGTACAATCCTCCTAACTTCTTGAGTTGTTTGTGTGAACAATCCATTACCAATAGCATTACATTGGAACTTCTTTGGTGATTTTAAGAAAGTGGGGTTGGTTTTCTTGGAAAGAAAAGAGTGAAGAAAGTAATGCTTTTGTGAAATGGATGGAAGATGTTCTACTTTTGAATTTGGCAATGTAAATGGTGATGAAACCAATGAAGCCATAGGTCAAAAACTTCAAAAAGATTCAAACTTTGATTCCTTTGGCTTCTACCAACACACAAAATGTACACAAAAAGCAAAGAAAACTCAAAAAAACTTCAAAAAGATTCAAACTTTAACTCCTTTGGCTTCTTGAATACACACAAAATGTACACAAAAACCAAGAAAACTCAAAAAACTTGACATACAAATAAAAACGTTGAGGAAGAACAAAATCTTGTCTTGTGTATCTTTTGATTTCACACTTCCTCTACTAAAAAACAATGAGTTTTTTGAGTGAAATTCCAAAGTTTGTTCCTTTTTTCTAAGTGAAAGGTTCTTGAGTTTATAGTAGTTGTTATGGAAGTTACAAAATTTTGTATTTTCCTTTGGAACATTTTTAGTGGTGAGACATAGGGACACGTGGCAAGAAGGGTGTGCATTAACAAGAAAATGAGACAGTGTACTTTTGTTGTTTGTATTCTATATCTGTTTGGGGTCATCTGTGATGATGATTCTTGTGTTCCTATTGGTCAGTTTGGATTTCATTCAATAAAGGAATGGGCAAAAAGAGAAGAGAGAGTGTGAAGTGTGGATAGCAAAGATTTTTTATTTATTTGTTTAAATTTTTGTGAGTTTATTTTAGTTCTTTTTGCTTGTAAAGATTCTGATTTTTTGTTAGAGTTTGTGACTCTTAGCGAAAAGGGACTGATATTTTATGTGTGTACATTAATGGGGCCAGGTATCTTACTCTTCTACCAAGTAAAAAAGAAATAATGAAAAATAAATGGAGTTGGAGCTTGTATTAATTACTTCTTTTTTGGGGGGATAGGTGGGTGGTTGAGGAGGGGCATTTACGAGTTTTAGACAATACCAATATATCCAGTATATTTATATAATTAGGTTATTGATTATGAGCAAATTTCTAGCGTAAGCATTAATTGACAAAGTGATAAGTGTTTAACTTTTAAGGAACGGATATTACTTTGAAGCTAATGGTGAACTGTTATTTTATATAAATATGATTAAATTCTAAAGAAGAAGTTAGGAGTAGCTATTAAAGTTCTTCTAATGTGATCACAAGGTCACATGTTTAAACCATAAAAACAGTGTCTTATAGAAATGCAAAGAGTATTATTGATTCTTTTTCGAATCTCGTGTATACATCAAGATTTTCTTTTCTTATGTTTGTAATAGTTCTACCCTTGGGCAATAATGAGGAGAAGAGTAAAATTTTGTAAGAAATAATTACATAGAAGAAATTATTAGTTCACTTGCCCAATCCAATAATGAAAAAAAAAAAAAAGAAGCAAAATACAGCATTCACTGAGTCATTGTGACACTTATATGTGCAATAGAGACTTTGAATCAGTTACCACTTATCTCTCAATTCATAGGTTCATTATTTAGAATTATATTGGAATGTTTCATTTGGGGAGTAAAACAGTTTCTATTAGTAGCAATTTCATTCTCAAAACTTAGAAAGATTGAGACCTTTGACTGAATACTTACCGCCGCAGCTCAACGTTTGATGGTGTATTAATTTTGCCCATAAAGTTCACGAAAATCAACCACTTACGGCTGGTGGAAATAATAGTATTGTTTATCCATCAAGCAATGTGATAACCATACCCAAAAGTACATGTATCATGTGAACTTGTGTTATATCTTATAACGTTTTTCTCTCTATTCTTATTTGGGATTTGCCTAAAGTGTCATGCGTACCTCTTTTTTACCAACTTACCAACCTAGAAGCCTGTCAGTCCTATTCTTTGACTCGTCTTTGTCGGCCCATCCTCTATCACGAGCGTCAGAAAATATTGGAGATCAAGGTTCAGCACAATAGTGATGAAGTCTGTAGGTGATTCCATATCATCTGTATAATTTTTGATGCACAGAATTACCCAATATATGTATTAGTTAAAGATCAAATAACTAGTAGAATAGTCGAGGTGAACGTAAATTGATTTGACCCACTTATGTTATAGAAGAAGAAATGTAGCTAAGAAACTGCTAAAAGTCATGTGAATGTAGTATACTGAAAGAAAACGCTATACTGAATAATATGCCCTCCTTCAACCATGTTCACCAACAAAACAAAATGTCTATCAAAAAGGGAAGCTCGGTACATAAGCTC
>JBDJHY010000087.1:6087696-6098637 GCA_039654485.1 Withania somnifera
TTTTAGCATATTTATATTTTTCTTCATTACTTTAAAAAAGTATAAATATATTATCTTTTTAGGCTAGATATATATAGAGGATCGTAAAGAGTCGCGATATATAACTCATAATACATAACATGTATCACGTGTCTAATCATATATTTAAATGATTTAACGCGTATCCATATATATTTGAAGTTATTTATGACGTTCAAGTTATGTATTACGATCGTTTATATATATTTGAAGAATTTCTTGAGTTATGTGTCGCTATTTTTCGTATGTATCATACCTAAAAATATAATTTTAAAAATTAATGATATAAAAAAAATTAATTCCAATACTCAAACTACTAACACGAACACCTTTATTTACTAGTTTCAAATTTCGTCCTTTTTTAGACAACTTTTTAATGAAAGAGTATGTAGGCTCTAAATCACAATGTTTAGGGTCTCTTCGCCATTTTCTTATATTTTGTAGAACAACTTTAACAATTGCTAAAACCCTCATCTTAAACCCTCCTAACAGAGGCAAGAACATCATTGTCTCTCTCCTGCTGTAAACCCTCCTAACAGGCAAGAACATCATTGTCTATCTCCTGTTCAGCACAATGGATCCTCCAGACAACACCAACAATAACAATGTCTTCAACAACAGCTTAGACATATGCCAACAACTCCTCCAACGTTACAGCAAATCTTCAGCAGCTCAACACCATCATCTCTGTGCTATAGCAGCTGCCACTCGTTCCATTATACAATCTGAATCTTTACCAATAACCCCTTATTCTTACTTTGCAGCCACAATATCCACAATTTCAAATTCTCAAGATTCTCTTGACCCAAAAGGCTTATCTGCTTTATCTTCATTTTTGTCTATTGTTCTTCCTTTAGTTCCCCAAGAAACTGTTTCTTCAGATAAAGTTGTTGAGGCTATTGGGGTTCTTGTCAGTGTTCTTGAAAAGGGGTTGTTGGAAAGTGAGAGTGGTTTGGGTACTTCTACTGTGAGGGCTTTTGTCAAGTGTTTGGGAATTTTGGTGGGGTTTTGTGATAAGGAAGATTGGGGTTCTCTGAAGGTTGGGTTTGAGATACTTGTGAAGTTCTCAATTGATAAACGTCCAAAGGTTGTTTCTTTAATCCTTTGAGATTATTATGCATATGTAAATTGTGTGCTTATGATGCATATTGTATGTTTATTAGGGTTGTGCATATTTGAATTGTACTTTGTTGGAGAATAATTATATCTTTACTTTGATTTGATAATCCTTTGAGCTTGTACTTACTTGTGCTCGTGATGCATATATAAATTGTGTGTTTTTATTGAGTGTGTGTTATTTGAGTTAGGTTTGTTGGAAAAAATTGTATCTTTACTTTGACATGCTATTTCATATTGTGAACTCAGCCATTGGAGAGTGACGGTGTTTAGGGGACTTCTACTGTGAGAAATTTTGTTAAGTATTTGAGAATGTTAGTGGGGTTTTGTGATAAGGAAGATTTGGATTCTGTGAAAGTGGGGTGGAGATACTTTTAAAGTTCTCTGTTGATAAGCTTCCAGCGGTTATTATGATGCATGATTGTGTGCATATATAGAGTTTGCTTCATTTGAATTATGCTTGTTGAGAAAAAATGGATCTTTATTTGGTTTACTATGGTAAAGGTTACAGTTTTGTTAGTTAATCCTTTCGAGAACTTGCATTTTGTCTTCGTGAAACAAATTCAGTTTCATCTTAGTATCGGCAGCCTGCTTTATTATTATATTTTTGGCTTTGTTTGTTTCACGAAATATTTTGCCTTACATTGAGTTCAGAAATGATAGAAAAGAGTTTCTGCATTTATTACATTAGTGTTCCTAATTGTATTCTTCTCCCTTGTCATTCTGTTATTCCTTCCCAACCAGTAAAAAACGTGATCTTGTTTAGTAATTTACTATTTTATGCCTTTGAAATATTCTGTGCTTTGTAGAAAAATATAATTCTATCCCCAAATTATGTTTTAGGTTAAGTTGGACAAATGCAAACTTATACAAATTGAATTAGTCTACGAATTAGATATAGTTAACCTAGTTAGCTAATGATGCTGCAATGATATGTATTATTTTTACTAAATCATGTAACTTCGGGATTTTTTTTCTTGTAACCCAGTTTGCATATGTCTATATAAGTAGTCCATTTGATGACTTTTTGGCTGAACAGTGATACTTCTGTATAGGGTGTTAGTACATTAAGGAACTGTGTACGAGAGGCTGATTGTTTAGAAAGGATTTATTGTCCATAGTGAAATACAGAGAAATAATTGATATGGTTTTGATGTGTAGTTACTTGTCTGATTTCTTTCAGGTTAGGAAATGTGCTCACGATTGTATTCTTACTGTTTTCAAGTCATTCGGTTCATCTTCTGTGGCTAAGAAGGCTGGTAAAAGAATGTACATCTTGATAAAAGAGAATATGGCATTGGCAATGAAACTGAGTGATCCAAAGGAAATAAGTGGATCTAAAGATGAGCATCAAGAGGTGCTTCACTCCCTGAATATTGTGAAGCATATTATCCCGTACCTTACAGTCAAAGACAATGAGAAGGTACTTGCTCAATTAGTGGAGGTTATGAGTTCCCAGAGCTCAGCATTCACAAGACATATTTTTGATAATATTGGGGCGATATTAGATGCTTCAGGGGTTGAAATCATTGTTCCAGAAGCTGACAAAATTATAAAAGCTCTTACATCATACATGTTGTCTGGGGAGAACCCTGCGGACAGTTCATTGTTTGCCGCAACTTTAGCAAAAAACATCGTTGACAAACTCCATGATGGCGGAATAAGTGATTGGGTCACCTATTTTCCTTTGGTTGTTGGCTCCATATCAGGTAGCACTGCGGTGATTAATTGTACTCCATTTTGGTTGTGTTGTCTCTGAATGCTCCTCTTCTTGTTCCACTGGTAATATGAATCTTTCATATTTTATGATTAAAGGATTTGGCCCTACTGGCTGGACCTGCCGTTTCTTCAGCATTCAGTCTGGTTACCTTGTTTCATTTTTTACTTGACTAAAGCATGTGGTTTTCCGTTTGGTGAACTGTACAGAAAATTCAGCCAGTTTTGGAGTCTTGAAATCAAATGATTTTGATAAAATTCATTGCGAGTCGCAAATCAGTAAAAGGCCATGTAGGAGCATGCTTTTCTGGATGTAGCTCGAGCTTTTACCTATTAGATGGCAGGCGTAGCTATGATAACTATAGTATTGATAGGTTACTTCAATGATAGCTGGCGATTATAACTTGAAAGGGTTCATTGTAGACTTGCCTAGGCAAATTCTACAGCAGAATGGTATGGAAAAGTTTAGGGTGTCATGTAATGATGAGTCAGGTTTCAACTGTCGAAGTGCCTTTTGAGTTAAAGCCAAAGAAGACAATATCGTGAGGCCCAAAAGCCTTGAAGTGGCTTAAACGGGTAGGATATGGTGGACAGTACATTGACAGTTAGACCTGGGCTGTTACAGTTCTTTGTTTCTACATTTCAATAACTTTATTTCTGTTATTTTGTGATGCTGGTGCTGACATTCTCAATGTTTCTTCAGGTCTTCTTACCCGTCCAGAAAATATTGCTTTACCGGCTTCAAATATTTTGAAAGAATTGATCAATCGTCATATTGATGGGAAAAAATTTTTGACCAGCAAAAAGCAGGCAGTGGATGATGAGGCTCTCAGTAGTTCTGAATTTAAAACAGTGAGAGCAATTTGTTTAGTCCTTGAAAACATGCTTCTCAGCTCTTCTGGATACCCAAACGACCATGCATTGGCAATCCTGTCTGTTATGTTCCTTAAATTGGGTAAGTAGACATTGGCAACCCAAGATGGAGCTTGAGACACTACTTTCCTTGCAAAGTCTTGTGGTCTTATCTAATAACTGGCATCTATGGTGAAATCTCTGCTCATGTAGACAGTAGAAAAGGTCTACATAAAATTTTGATAATTTAGGAAAAAACCAGCCTCTAGAATTTACTGGCATATATTCTGCGTCACCTGCCATTTTTAGATATGTGACTTCTGGTTCACTTATAATATTCTGCTTCAGAAATAGCTGACAACAAGAAGTCCTCTCACACACTGTTCATTTTGCATGTTCTTTCTTCCTTAAGGGTGTATTTTGTGAAACATAAAATGTTCTCAACAAAGGCAGGTAAACTTTTTGTGTTGTTTTTAATTGGCTGGTAAGAAGGGAGGATATGATCTTACATATAAACTAAATAAATTGTTCAAATGGAGGAGTGCCACCATTTAATCTAGAAGCCTGATGGTGTTCGAAAGAAACTTTTGTAGGCTTAAATCAGCCTTTAGGCTGTAAAGATAAATTGTCAGATTACTTTATGGACAATGGAAACTGTTAAATTCCCCACATTGGTGGAGGAAGTTGCTTGTTGTCTACTCATATGGTCTTGGGCAATTCTCACCTCCTGAAATAGCTTTTGGAATTGAGTTAGGTCCATGACCTATTTCTTATTGGAAACGATGGCTTTGAGTATATCCCTAGACAATTTTCGTATGAGCAAGTATCCATTCATTGGTCATTCTATCAATTTTTTCTTTCGCAGCTATTTCTTCTTACTGTATTTGCATATATGTCTCTAGGTGAGGTCCTGGACTTCTGTGCGAAGGGTATAATACTTAAACTTGCAGATTGGATGATTGTTGCTTCCGGAGGTGCTTATGATACAAAAAATGTATGTCCTACAAAGGCCTTTGTTTGTGTTTCGAGAAGTTCATTGACTCACTTTCTTTATTGGAATGTTAGTAATTTAATGTTGGTTGTTTGACATGGCTGGATCCTGGAAGAGAAGTAGATGATTATATGTTTACTCCTACTCTTTCAATCTTTGAGTGACTAAGAATTAATGTGGAAGAGTATCTTACTTGTATTTTCTTACTACAGGAGCAAATTATTTGATAACTCTCTTCCTACCCTTCCTTCTTTGCTTGTGTTCCAAGAACTCTATATTATCATTTGTTCCATTAAGAGGAGGGAAAGGGTAGAGGTGAGAAGCTCAACGGCGATCTTCCTGTGGATGAAGTGTTAGTACTTATGCTTTTGGTTGTTTGGTAGTGTTTGGAAGAGAGTAGAAGAAATCTTCCTCCTACTAATTCAATTTAGAGGAGCAAAAACTTGAAAATGACAGATGAACTAACTCCTCCACTTTTAGTTCCTCTAACATGAATAAATAAGGAATAACTTTTGTTTTTTGATAACCGTGGTGTCCGGGCCTGCTTGTGCTTGACTAGTTCCGCGAGATACCACTTCCCATTGGCAATAGGTACTAGGTAACTCAATCCACCAATGTTAGGACCGATAGGAAGAAATCACCTCGTGTTCTTGTCTCTACTGGGATTTGAATCTGAGACTGGTTCTTGCCCACTTCATTGACCACTAGGCCACACCCTTGGGTGCACCAAGGAATAACTCTCTTATCAGAGAGAACTTCCAATAGTCCCAGAGTCTCAGATCGAATTTATCCCTTAGCATCTGCATAAAAACTTATAGATTAACTTAAAGGTGGAAACTGGAACTCGAATAAAAACTGTTTCCTTATATATAACGACTTACTGGCTTTTGCTTTCTTTCTCTTCTCCCAAAGTTTCTGTAAAATTTAGTATATTCTAGACCGTTAAATTAGTAAGAATGATTTCCTTCTCTTTTAAACACTGTCACTGTTCAGAAAAGTTCAGAATCTAAAACTTTTGTAATTACTGTCCTTTTTTTTTGCAGCTTCAGGAGTGCATAGGATCAGCTATTATTGCTATGGGACCAGAGAAACTGCTTGCCCTGTTACCCATCTCCTTGAATAAGAAGGATTACTCTGTTTCAAACAGTTGGTTGATTCCTGTTTTAAATAAATATATATGTGGGTCATCACTTGGGTTCTTTATGAAGCACGTGGTGCCACTTGCTGTGTCCTTTGAACAGGCATCATCAAAAGGTAGGCATATGTTGATAATTCATTAAGCTTGCCATAATGTTTATGTTTTTTTTTTTTGTTGTGTACCAAGCGTAATCCTCGATTATCATTTAGTTAGATTCATTTCAACTACATTGCTTCTGGTGTTTCAGAAAAATGCACGTGAATTTTGCTCATTTAGTTAAATCTCTTAAATGAATAGGTCTTTCATGTCAGATTCTTCTAAGAGGACTGCTAAGGTCTGGAATAGTACATTATTGTTTTATTAATTTTGTGCTTGTGCAATTTGAATTTGATAGTTTTTGATTTGTTGTTTGATGAGTTCACTCTGTTTAATGTGATTGTCATTTCCTTTTCTTTTGTTTGTTCCTTTTTTCTGTTTTCTTTTTAAATTCATTTAGTGTAAATTGATTTCCTTTATTCCTGTAGTTGTGCGGTACTCATAGCTTTCCTTGTATTTGTAGAAGTGCCGGAATTTTGAACTTGTACATTTGATTGGTGGTTACCCTTGTATGTTTGACTCAATGATACAATTTAATCCTTAAAAAATAAGCATGGTTATAGGAGAAATAGCAACTGTTTCTATGACAAATAAATAGCGAAGTATCATTGTCTTTTTTACGATGGGGGAGAGTGGAGATGGGATAACCTTAGTTTCCATGTTTTAGACTTGAGAGTTGCATCCGGAAAGATGCTTTGCCTACATCTGGAATTAAATCTGTTCTTTTTGCCAGTTAAAAAGTCAGTAATTCGAGAAGAACTGCAGGCTTATGCCCGTGGGTGTTGGGGACTATTACCTGCCTTTTGTCGCTATCCATCTGATGTTCACAAGAATGCCCAAGCTTTGACTACACTTTTGATTCCTTTTCTAAAGGTGGAATCGTTTATGCTTGAGAATATTTCTGCAGCTTTGCAGGTTCAGTCCAGAGTTTTGAAGTTTTTATATTGTTTCACTTCAGGTCTTCTTGATTTACCATGCTTTTTTTGGATTGAAGTAACCAGCTGTGGCTTTTCTCATAGGAACTGGTGAATAAGAATAAAAATATACTTGCATCTGATAACTTTTCTGGAGAGCGTATAGTTCACCAAACGGCGAACGAAAATCTTGATTTGGCATCGGAGTTCAAGAGAAAATGCTCTTACTCAAAGAATTCCGCTAGCAAAAATATTAAGGCTTTGGCATCTTGCTCTGAGGAATGGCTCCAGGCTTTGGTAAATGTCTTTTTTGAGTCATCTCCTGCAAATTACCAGCAGTTCAAGGTACGTATCTTAATTTAATCTTGACACGATGATGTGCTCTTCTGCTTGTCATTTGTTGCTACTAATCTTTATTTCTGTTTTATTAACTGCAAGACTTTCTAATGTCGTTCAATTAAAATATTTTACTTGGTTGAATTACTATTATCTCCTAGTTGGAATTATATTGCATGGCCAGGATACTTCAATTGTCTTATGTATTTGAAAAACAAATAATTTTCAGGAGGCAATAGAGTGCCTGACATCCATCACTGATTCTTCGTTAACCCAAAAAATCTTTACTTCTTCAATGGAGAGAGCCGTGATTACAAATGATATTGGTGAATACAAGAAGCTTGGACTTCATTCAACAGACAATAAAGAAAATAATTCCACTCTTCTTGGGGAAGTCGCTAAGAGGTAACATCGTTTCAACTTCACTCTTTTTTTTTTTTTTTGATTTCCATGGATTGTGCTCTTATTCGGATGATTTGTTGTCTAATTTGAGTGAAAGCATTTGAATTTTATACAGTACTAAAAGAATGTCTAGTTTCACTTTATACTGACCACCCATTATGACATATGTTACATGAACAGCGGCTATTGATATAATGAGTAGATGACAAATAAAAAATTGGAACTTTAACCTTTTGCTTCCTATTGGTGAAGGTGCATGATCTTAGAGTTGGGATCGTGCTTCGTTGAAGGATCTGGCAAGGATCTCATTAAAGTCCTTTTTGGCATTGCTAGGGATGTTTTGGAGGTAAGTTAGTCTCAAGCGGCTGCAGATGGTGTAATTTCTATCGCAACCATACGTCATAATAATGTTATTTTGCTTTTAGGCTACTCATGGAGCTGGTCATCTTGAAGCATATCACATTCTAAGTAGAATATTAGAGGTGTGTTTGGCTATTGGAATTCTTTTTTTTCCGGGTGGTATAATATCCTGAATGGCTCGAGCTTATGTTGTTTTGGCAGAAACATTCCTGGTTTCGCTCTTCACATGTTGAGCAGCTGATGGATTTATTAGCTAGAGTGAAGCCTCCAACTGATACAAAATCACTTACGATTCGCTTTGCTTGCTACAAAACCTTGTTGATTGACGCGATACAGGTAGGTTATCCACTTTGGCCGTTCATTCTTCGAACAACTCATTCAACAACTAACACGACTGTGATCCTATACGCTATTTGCAGGGTAATTTGGACGATGAAAAAAACACAGAGGCCTTTCTCATTCTGAATGAGATTATTCTCGCATTAAAGGATGTAAGTACTACATGGTTAAGATTAAATACTTTCATTATAGAATATGATTAAGCTAAATAGTCTACTCAAGCTTTGGTATGAGAAAAGGAGGGTCAAAATGCTAACATGTTTATAAAACCCATTGTGTTGCCAACTTTCTTGTGAGAGGATATTTCTTGAAGGGGAAGACTTTTCACATAATTGCTTGTTAGAAGTATCATTATTGATTTTGTCAGTGCACTTGGTTTCCGTAATCAAAGAAAGTTGCTGTGCAGGCTTGCTACAGCAGCTGAATGTGCCAAAGTGCCAAATAGCTAAGTCTTGTACTTCATGTAGTTTACTGCTTGTAGCACATTGTAATATGGGATCTCATTTCAGTCAATTCTTCCTGACTAAATCTGGGAAAAGCCAACCTTGGAAAAAACATGAACTTAAAAGCATTTATGTGACAATCTAGCTTAGGATAAGAAGTCCCATAACGGCAAAGCATAGGAGAGATGCTGGGTATATAAGTAAGCAGGTCTTACACCCTGGTGACGCCTTTTAAAGCCGTGCGGGTCTAGGCCCAGAGTGGATAATATCACTAGCGGGCTGGGCCTTTACAATTTACCCCTGAGGTTTCTTCTTTGATGGCGTACAAATGTCTTTTTTGCTTCCCATTTTGGTCCATGACTTCTTTTCCTCTTTGTTGTCTTACTTTTAGCCAAGTTGTCATATTTGCCAGAGTTGAAATTGGAAGCCTGACTGTGGTTACTATTTATGTTTCTTCCTTTCTCTGGATTTTCACCTAAAGAGTCAGAACTGATAAGATGTTACTTCTTGATAAGCTCAATATCATTTTTAATGCAGTCCACAGAAGAAGGTAGAAAGACAGCATATGATACCCTTATTGGCGTGTGTTCTAGCCTGAGAGACTCTTCATCTGCCAAGTCGAACGAATCTTATAAGAAGTTTGTTGATATGGTTAGTAAATAAATGTCTTTGCAACTATTATGTTCTTGCAGTTGTATGTTAGTTGTTTACTGACATCAAATATGGATATTGTTAGAAATTCTTGGAAGTTGTTATATTGAGTCGATCCTTTGGTGAATATGCAATAGATGGATAGGGCAATAGATACAGTATTTTCTATTTCAACAAACAAAACCTATTCCTTTAGACTATTGATAATATAATTTTCCTTTCGCATCATATCAATATCAATGACACTTATGCATGAGACATTTCTGTTTGAGAAGAACGGTTTGTCTTACTTTTGCATGTTCTTTTCCTGTGGGCATAATGTTTGGTCTAAATAATTCTCATAATTGTGACTGCCTATAATTTCCTTGGTTTATGTTTCTGAGGTTTCAAAGATACTGAAATATGCAGATTATAGCTTACCTTTCTGGTTCATCACCGCATATAAAAAGTGGAGCAGTCTCTGCACTTTCTGTTCTGGTTTATATTGACGCCAATATCTGTCTCTCAGTCCCTGATCTGGTCCCTTCCGTTTTGACTCTGCTGCAAAGTAAAGATGTCGAAGTTACAAAAGTAAGCATGCCTTGCCCACTGCAAGATACTATTCTATTGTTTGATGCTTATGAGCTTGCTATTTTGACTTTTGTAGGCTGTTCTGGGATTTGTTAAAGTATTTGTATCTAGTATTCAAGCGAAGGACCTGCATAATTTGCTCTTGGACGTTGTCAACGGAGTGCTACCTTGGTCATCTGTGTCACGCCATCATTTTAAATCAAAGGTATGTAATGATTCTTTGGTTGGACGTGAAGCTAACTATGTCTCTATGAAGCATATAATCTTGCTCAAAATATGCTATACTTCGTCTGAGTTCTAGCACAGGATCTTGCCTCCTGAAATTGATACAACCTGCATTATTGGCAGTATATAAAAACCATAATTTGATGCCTATTAATTCTTCTAGTTGCAAAGTCGTTCTACTGATTGAAATATAGCAGCTTGCTTTATATCTGGAATTTACTTATTTCCTGTCGCCTGGAAAGTATCGAAGAGGTAAAACTTGTTGAGAAGCACCCCATTTATTGAATTCACATCATGGTTTTGTTTGGACAAGAAAACTAGTCTACTGTTTTCAGATATGCTGAATAGAACTTGCATTATGGGACATGCATGTGAATTCATTTTTAAGTGCTTATAAGAGAGTTAGGTCGGTTCAGAACCCTTAGGGGTTGAACTAGGGTTTAGTTGACATACCTGTTGTTATCTGTTCCCTTCTTTTGACTTAAATAATCTGTTTAAATACTTTTGAAAGATGTGCTCTGCCCTTTTTTGGGGAAAACTCCAATGTTCCTCTGTCATCTTAAAGGTCACAGTCATCGTGGAGATCTTGATGAGGAAGTGTGGAGTTGCTGCAGTTAAGTCAGTTGCAGCCGAGAAGTACAAAAATTTCCTCAAGACTGTCTCAGAGGTATATTCCTCAATTTAGACATATCGCCAATGCATTCACTTCCAGTTTGTTCTTTGGTGGAATTCTTTGGACTGTTTTTCCTTGAGCTGAGAGTATATCGGCAACAA
>JBDJHY010000087.1:6098737-6111013 GCA_039654485.1 Withania somnifera
TTACTTGACTGAAGCATGTGGTTCCATTTTGTCAACTGTACAGCAAATTTAGCCATCCGTTGTTTTTCTGTTTTTGACAGTTTAAAATTTAATGATTTCGATATAATTCATTGTGAGTCGTGAATCAATAGAAGGCAAGGCAGGAACAACGTTTCTGGATCTATCTTGAGCTTTTACCTATTAGATGCCAGGCGTGTCTTTGATAACTGTAGTATTGATAGCTTACCTGTACGTTAGCTGGCAGTTTTAACTTGAAAGGGTTTGTTGTAAACTTTCCTTTGGAAAATACTATAGCGGAATGGTAGTGACAACTTTAGGGTATCATGTAATGATGAGTTCAGGATTCAGCTGTCAAGGCACCTTTTGAGTTAAAACCAAAGAGCACAAAATCGTGAGGTCCAAAAGCCTTGAGGTGGCTTAAACGGCTAGTGCTAAGGTGGACCGTACCTTGACAGTTAGACCTGGGCCGTTATAGTTCTTTGTTTCTACAATTCAACAATGTTATTTCTGTTATTTTGTGATGCTGGTGGCTGGTGCTGACATTCTCAATGTTTCTTCAGGTCTTCTTACACGTCCAGAAAATATCGCTTTACCGGCTTCAAATATTTTGAAAGAATTGATCAATGGCCATATTGATGGGAAAAAGTTTTTGACCTGTAAAAAGCAGGCAGTGGATGATGAGGCTCTTAGTAATTCTGAATTTGAAGCAGTGAAAGCTATTTGTTCACTCTTTGCAAACATGCGTCTCAGCTCTTCTAGATACCCAAACCACCATGTGTTGGCAATCCTGTCTGTTTTGTTCCTTAAATTGGGTAAGTAGACATTGACAACCCACGATAGAGCTTTCAGTAGTCACTACTTTCCTTGCAAAGTCTTGTGGTCTTATCTACGAACTGGCATCTATGGTGAAATTTCTGCTCATGTAGACAGTAGAAAAGTTCTACATGAACTTCTGATAATTTAGGCAAAATCAGCCTTTTAGAATTTACAGGCATATATTCTGCTTCCCCTGGCATATTGAGGTATGTGACTTCTGATTCAATAATAATATGCCGCTTCAGAAATAGTGGACAACAACAATTCCTCTCATGTACTTTCATTTTGCATGTTCTTTCTTCCTTAAGGGTGTATTTTGTGACACATAAATTGTTCTCATCGAAGGCAGGTGAACCTTTTGTATTGTTTTTTATTGGTTGGTAAAAAGGGAGGATATGATCTTACATATAAAACTAAATAAATTGTTCAAATCGAGGAGTGCCACTTCAAAAGAATCTTTTGTAGGCATATATCAGCCTTCTAGCTGTAAAGAGAAATTTTGTCAGATTACTTTACAGATTGGACAATGGAAACTGTTAAATTTCCCACAATCGGTGGATGAAGTTGGTTGTTGTCTGCTCATATGGTCTTGGGCAATTCTCACCTCCTGAGGTAGCTTTTGGAGTTGAGTTAGGTCCACGATCTATTTTTTATTGGAAACAATGACTTTGAATAAATCCCTAGATAATTTACGTATGAGCAAGTATCCGTTGGTAGGTTGTTCTATCAATATTTACTTCAGCAGCTACTTGTTCTTACTGCTTTTGCATCTATGTCTCTAGGTGAGGTCTTGGACTTCTGTGCGAAGGGTGTAATTCTTAAACTTTCTGATTGGATGATTGTTGCTTCTGGAGGTGCTTATGATACAAAAAGTGTAAGTCCTACAGGGGCCTTTGTTTGTGTTACAAGAAGCTCGTTGAATCACTTTATTTATTGGAAAGTTAATAATTTTATTTTGGTTGTTTGACATGGCTGGATCCTGGAAGAGAAGTAGATAGATTATGCTTCCTTTAGATGAAGCGTTGGTATTTTGCTTAGTTGTTTGCTAGTGTTTGGAAGAGTGTAAAAGAAATACTCCCTCCTGCTAGTTCAATTTAGAGGAGCAAAAACTTGACATGGCAGATGAACTAACTATTCCACTTTTAGTTCCTTACTTCCTATAGCAGGAACAAACTAAGCAATAACTCTCTTATCGCAGAGAACTTCAATTTAAGAACTTCCAAAAGTCCCTTAGCATCTTCATAAAAACTTAAAGATTAGTTTAAAGGTAGAAGTTGGATCTCGAATAAAAATAGCTTCCTTATATATAACGATATACCGGCTTTTGCTTCCTTTCGGTTTTCCTAAAGTTTATGTAAATAGTAGTATATTCAAGACCCTTTGATTAGTAAGAATGATTTCCTTATCTTTTAAATACCGTTGCTGTTCAGCAAAGTTATGAACCTAAAGCTTAATTACTTTCCGTTTATTTATTTTCGTTGCAGCTTCAGGAGTGCATTGGATCAGCTATTATTGCTATGGGACCAGAGAAACTGCTTGCGCTGTTACCTATCTCCTTGAATAAGAAGGATTACTCTGTTTCAAACAGTTGGTTGATTCCTGTTTTAAATAAATATATATGTAGGTCATCACTTGGGTTCTTTATGCAGCACGTGGTGCCACTTGCTGCGTCTTTCGAAAAGTCATCATTAAAAGGTAGGCATAAGTTGATAATTCATTAATCTTGGCATAATGTTTATGGTTGTTTTTGTTGTGTCCCAAGTGAAATCCTCGATTATCATTAAGTTCATTTGAACTCCATTGCTTCTGGTGTTTCGGGAAAAAGCACATGATAGTTTTTGATTTGTTATTTGATGAGCTCATTCTGTTTAATGTGATTCTCATTTGCTTTGTTTTGATTGTTCCGTTTTTCCTTTTCTAATTCATTTGGTGTAAAATGATTACTTTTATTCCTGTATTTTTGCGGTACTCATAAGTCATAACTTTTCCTTTAGTTGTGTGGTGTAAACCCTTGTATGTTTGACTCAATGATACAATGTAATACTTTACAAATAAGCATGCTTATAGGAGAAATAGCAACTGTTTCTATGACAAATAAATAGTGAAGTATCATTGTCTTTTCTATGATGGGGGGAGAGTGGAGACGGGATAACCTCAGTTTCCTTGTTTTGGACTAGAGAGTTGCATCCAAAAAGATACTTTACCTACATCTGGAATTAAATTTGTTCTTTTTGCCAGTTAAAAAGTCAGTAATTCGAGAAGAATTCCAGGCTTATGCCCGTGAGTGTTGGGGACTATTACCAGCCTTTTGTCGCTATCCATCTGATGTTCACAAGAATGCCCAAGCTTTGACTACACTTTTGATTCCTTTTCTAAAGGAGGACTCCTTTATGCTTGAGAGTATTTCTTCAGCTTTGCAGGTTCAGTCCAGAATCTTGAAGTTTTTATATTGTTTTACTTCGGGTCTTCTTGAATGACCATGCATTTTTTGGATTCGAGTAACCAGCTGTGTCTTTTCTCATAGGAACTGGTGAATAAGAATAAAAATGTACTTGCATCTGATGACTTTCCTGCGTATAGTTCACCAAACGGAGAACAAAAATATTGATTTGGCATCGGAGTTCAAGAGCAGATGCTCTTACTCAAAGAAGTCCGCTAGCAAAAATATTAAGGCTTTGGCATCTTGCTCCGAGGATTCGCTCCAGGTCTTAATAAATGTCTTTTTTGAGTCATCTCCTGCAAATTACCAGCAGTTCAAGGTATGTATTTGTAAGTTAATCTGACACAATGATGTGCTCTTCTGCTCGTCATTTGTTGTTATTAATCTTTATTTCCGTTTTATTAGCTGCAAGAATTTCTAATGTTGTGTAAGAATTGTGGAAGGAGACTCTTAACCATTTTCCAGTTGTCATGGGGTTGTACCAAGGATCGACCTTTTAGCTCATTTTTATTTGCATTAGTGATGGATGCGTTGACGCGGGAAATTCAAGGCGAGGTACCTTGGTGTATGCTGTTTATGGATGGTGTAGTTTTAATTGACGAAACCCGAAGAGGAGTTAATGCTACATTGGAGTCTTGGTGAGGAACTCTTGAGTCTGGTTTAAATTGAGCAGGTCCAAGATGGAGTATTTGGAATGCAAGTTCAGTGAGGTGGAGCAGGAGGAGGACGCGATAGTGAAATTGGATACCAAGGCTATCTGTAAGAAAGATAGTTTCAAGTATCTGGGACTATGATCCAGAGTAATGAAGAGATTGATGATGACGTTTCCTACCGTATTGGTGCAGCGTGGATGAAATGAAGGCTCGCATTTGGGGTCTTCTGCAATAAGAAAGTTCTCCTAAAACTGAAAGACAAGTTTTCTAGAGTGGCAATTAGACTAATTATATTGCATGAGGCAGAGTGTTGACCAGTTAAAGATTCTCACATTCAGATGTTAAAGGTGACAGAGATGAGGATGTTACAATGGATGTGCGGGTTTATTAGGTGTGATAGGATCCAAAATGAGGTTGTTAGAGGCATGGTGGGGGTGAGTGCAGTGGAAGATAAGATACGGGGGGTGAGATTGAGATATTTCAGACATGTGCTTAGGCGGGATACAAATGTCCCTGTACTAAGATGTGAGAGGTCGACGAGTGATGGGTTCAAGAGAGGAAGAGCTAGACTGAAAAAGCATTGAAGAGAGGTGATATTACAGGACTTGAAGGAGTTACAACTGACCGAAGACATGACCCTAGATAGAAAGACGTGGAGGACGACTACTAGGGTAGTAGGTTTGCGGGTCAGTTTTGTTGGGTGATAGATTTGCTGTCGTAGGGGCATAGGAGTATAGTACCTTAGATGTAGAGTCTGATTCTTAGAGTTTTTAGTAGGTTTGTTTGCTTTATGTAGTGTGAGTTTACTAATATGTGTTGATACCCTTGTATTTGTTGATATCCTATTGTCTTATTGCTTATTGTTTTTTGCTTCCCATTATGCCGTGCCAACATATTATGAGTTTTTTATATTTTATATTTTTAATCTTATTTTGTATTTTATATTTTGTATAATGTTCTGTCTTGAGCCGAGGGTCTTCCAGAAACAACCTCTCTACCTGACCTAGGTAGTGGTATGGACTGCATACATTCTACCCTCCCAGACCCCACAGTGTGTGGGAATATACTGGGCGTGTTGTTGTTGTTGTTGTTGATGTGGAATAATATTGCTTGACAGAGATACTTCAATTGTCTTATTTATTTGAAAAACAAATAATTCTCAGGAGGCAATTGAGTGCTTGACGTCCATTGTGATTCTTCGGTAACCCAAAAAATATTTACTTCTTCAATGGAGAGAGCCGAGATTACAAATAATATTGGTGAGTACATGAAGCTTGGACGTCATTCAACAGACGATAAAGAAAATAACTCCACTTTTCTTGGGGAAGTAGCTAAAAGGTAACAGCATTTCAACTTCAGTTTTTCTTTAATTTCCATGGATTTTGCTCCTATTCTGAAGGTTGGTTGTCTAATTTGAGTGAAAGCATTAGAATTTTGTGCAGTACTAAATGAATGTCTAGTTTCACTTTATATTTATCAACCATAACGACATATGCTTCATGAACAGTAGCTATTGAAATAATGAGTTAATGACAGGAACATTATCCTTTTGCTTCCTATTGGTAAAGGTGCATGATCTTGGAGTTGGGATCGTGCTTTGTCGAAGGATCTGGCGAGGATCTCATTAAAGTCCTCTTTTTTATTGGTAGGGATGTTTTGGAGGTAAGTTAGTCTCAGAGCGGCTGCAGATGGTGTAATTCTACCGCAACGTTACCTCATAATAATGTTAGTTTTGTGCTTTTAGGCTACTCATGGAGCTGGTCATTTTGAAACATGTCACATTCTAAGTAGAATATTTTAGGTCTGTTGGCTATTGGAAATTTTTCTTTTCTTTTTCGGTGGTATAGTTGCCTGATTGGCTCAAGCTTATGTTGTTTTGGCAGAAACATTCCTGGTTTCGCTCTTCGCATGTTGAGCAGCTGATAAATTTATTAGCTAGTGTGAAGCCTCCAACTGATACAAAATCACTTACGAGTCGCTTTGCTTGCTACAAAACCTTGTTGGTTGATGCAATACAGGTAGGTTATCCACTTTGGCCATTCATTCTTCGAACAATTCATTCAACGACTAACCCGACTGTGATCCTATATGCTATTTGCAGGGTACTTTGGATGAGGAAAATACAGACGCCTTTCTCATTCTGAATGAGATTATTCTCGCATTAAAGGATGTAAGTCCTACATGGTTAAGCTTAAATAGTTTCCTTATTCTAGTCGTGCTTTGGTATGAGACAAGGAGGGTCAAAATGCTAACATGTTTATAAAACCCATTGTGTTAGCCAACCTGTATTGTAAGAGGTTGTTTCTTGAAATGGAAGAATTTTGACATAATTGCTCGTCAGAAGTATTATTGTTGATTTTGTCAGCACACTTAGTTTTCATAATCAAAGAAAGTTCTTAGTTTTCATAATCAAAGAAAGTTCTTAGTTTTCATAATCAAAGAAAGTTGCTTTGCAGGCTTGCAACAGCTGCTGAATATGCCGAAGTGCTAAATAAAGAAGTCTTGTACTTCATGTAGTTTACTGCTTGTAGCACATTGTAATATGGGATCTCATCACAGACATTTCTTCTGTCTAAATCTGGAAATGCCAACCTTGGTAAAAAAAAAAACTTTTAAAGCTTTTGCTAGCCAAGTTTCTTCATTGATGGAGTACAATTTGATTGGATAATTGTTTATCTAATTTACTGGATGGTTTTAGCATTTTTTTTTCTTCACGGTTTGGCCCATGACTTCCCATTCCTGTTTACTGTCTTCTTTTTAGGGAAGTTGTCATATTTACTAGTGTTGAAATTAGAGGCTTTCCTGTGGTTGCTGTATATTTTTCTTCCTTTCCGTGGATTTTCACCTAAATATTCAGTACTATTAAGATGTTTCTTCTTGATAAGCTTAATAACATTTTAATGCAGTCCACAGAAGAAGGCAGAAAGACAGCATATGATGCCCTTATCAGTGTGTGTTCTAGCTTGAGAGACTCTTCATCTGCCAAGTCAAACGAATCTCATAAGAAGTTCGTTGATATGGTTAGTAAATAAATGTCTTTGCAACTATTAATCTATTATGTTCTTACATTTGTATTCTTAGTTGTTTCCTGGCATCAAATATGGGTGTTGTTGGAAATTCTTGGAAGTAGTTATATTGAGTCAACGCTTTGGTGAAAATGCAATAGATGGATTGGGCAACAGACACAGTATTTTCTATTTCAACAAACAAAACCTATTCTTTTTGACTGTTGACGATATTATTTTTCGTGCGCATCATATCAATATAGATGACACTCATGAGAGATATTTCTGTTTGAACAGAATGGCTTGTCTTAATTTTGCCATGTTCTTTTCCGATGGGCATAATGTTTGGTCTAAATAATTCACATAATTGTGACTTCCTCTAATTTGTTGATTTATGTTTCTGAGGTTTAAAAGATACTGAAATAAGCAGATTATAGCTTATCTTTCTGGTTCATTGCTGCATATAAAAAGTGGAGCAGTCTCTGCACTTTCTGTTCTGGTTTATAGTGATGCCAATATCTGTCTCTCAGTCCCTGATCTGGTCCCTTCCATTCTGACTCTGCTGCAGAGTAAAGATGTCGAAGTTACAAAAGTAAGCATGTCTTGCCCACTTCAAGATACTATTCTATTGTTTGATGCTTATGAGCTTGCTATTTTGACTTTTGTAGGCTGTTCTGGGATTTGTTAAAGTATTTGTATCTAGTATTCAAGCAAAGGACCTGCATAATTTGCTCTCGGACATTGTCAACGGAGTGCTACCTTGGTCATCTGTGTCACGCCATCATTTTAAATCAAAGGTTTGTGACGATTCTTTGATTGGACGTGAAACTAGCTATGTCTTTATGAAGCATGGCAGCATATAATCTTTGCTCAAGATATGCTATGCTTCTTCTGAGTTCTAGCACAGGATCTTGCCTCCTGAAATTGATACAATCTGCATTAGTGGCTGTATATAAAAACCATAATTTGATGCCAATTAATGCTTCTAGTTGCAAAGTCGTCCCACTGATTGAAATATAGCAGCTTGCTTTATATCTGCAATTTACTTATTTCCTCCTGCCTGGAAAGTGTCGAAGAGGTATTACTTGCATTATGGGACATGCATGTGAATTCATTTTTAAGTGTGTATAAGAGAGTTAGGTCGCTCCAGATCTCTTCAGGGTTGAATTAGGGTTTAGTTGACATCCCTGTCGGTATCTGTTCCCTTCTTTCTGCTTAAATAATCTGTTTATGTACTTTTGAAAGGTGTGCTCTGTCCTTTTTGAGGGAAACTCAAATGTTTCTGTGCCATCTTAAAGGTCACAGTCATCGTGGAGATCTTGATGCGGAAGTGTGGAGTTGCTGCAGTTAAGTCAGTTGCAGCCGAGAAGTACGAAAATTTCCTCAGGACTGTATCAGAGGTATATTCCTCAGTTTAGACATATGGCCAATGCATTCACTTCCGTTTTGTTCTTTTTGTGTGCTGCTTTGGACTGTTTTCCTTGAGCTGAGAGTATATCAGAAACAACCTCTCTACCTGTGTGGTAAGGGTAAGGTCTGTGTACCCCAGACCCCGCTTTTTGGGACACTAACTATGTTGAGCACATGCCAGTTGCAAATGAAAGTATAGTGCCTGAACTATGATATCAAAGTGTTCCTTTCATCCTATTGACATGCCATGTTATGGTCCGAATGTGTCCATTCGGTGGTTTGTGTTGCTACAGAATCGCCATGGCAAGTCAAGCTCCAGAGAAGATGGTACCCGCGAGATGGACTCAACTCCTTCGGATTCAAGGTTTGTCCCTTCACCCTTGTGCTCATGTTATGGGGATCTTTTTGCTTCTTTCAGATAACTTCGTGGAGGAAATTTGGTTTGAATTTTTTTATTTCCTTATAGTCAGCATAAAAGGAAGGATAGAGAGTCTAGTGTTTCACTCAAAGAAAAAGATTCTAGGGAACCTCACAAGTGGAAGAAGAGAAAGGAGAATGAAAAAGATTCATCCACAAATTACGCCAAGGAAGGTGTCATGGGAAGTAAAACAAGTAAAAAAGAAGCGAAAAGAAAGAACAACACTAGCGATGAACCTTATTTCTCCTCCGGCAGCAGTGCTGGTAGGAAGCCGGGTAAAAGAAAGAGAGAATTCGGTCATCCCAAACAGGAAGGTGATAAAGGAGGCAAATTGAAGAGGGGCTTCCCGGGAAAGGGAAAGTTTGATAGGCAAAAAAGGTCAGCTAATGATATATGAGGTTCAGGTTCTGCATCTATACCATCAAGGCGCAAAGGAGGTCAGAATAGACGACAGAAAACTAACAAAAAGGGGCTAACAAACATACTCTGATCTAAAAAAGGGAGCACTTTGCAAGGTCCCTCGGATAGAGAATGGAAGAACTTTTGAGATGAACAGTCTCTTATATCGAAGTATATTGAAGTGATGCACGGCTTCTGCTTTGAAGATGGATTCATGGCATCACAACGGCTGCTGCGGGAAGAGATCAACAATGTGTCAATGCACAAATCATACTACACATGGTGCAATTTGCTTTATGAACTTAGTGGCAATCAAGTTTTTGTTGTGTTTTGGTCACAATTCTATATGCACTTGTATCTCCTGGTTGTAGTTGGGAACATGATGCCTATTTATACTTGATAGAAATCTATATGATTTTGTCTAGAAAATGATATTGAATGGGGTATAGACACCATTTTACGAAAACTTGTATGTAAGTGTTTATTTTTTAAGATATAAATAATGCTAAAATAGCAGAAATACCTTCTAATTAATGTTTTTTTTTAAAGGAATATACAAATGAGGAACACCATAAACCATTTGAAATGATGAAGTATTACTTAATTCTACTTAAAACATTTTTAAATAAGTTGAAGTTTTGAACGAAATTTGAATTTTCAATTGTGAATAAATTTGCATATAAGTATTTTTTTTTCTTCCACATGCTATCTGATATCAGCATTGAAGTTCAACTAATATTTAATTTGTATGAGAGTTTCATACTTCTGTGTTGTTCTCTTTACATGCCTAAATTATCACTCTATTTATGTTAAAACATACTTCGATGTCAAGTTGGCAAAATTTTTAGTCTCAATTGACAACAGGCACATGTAGTCAATTCAACATCGAGATGTGTTTTAATATAAAAAAAAGTGATAATTGATGCATGAAGTTTAAATACATTAAGTAATAAAACTCGCAAGAAGGTAATAGTTTCGATGTCTTTTAACGAATTTTGAGTAGGTTAACATAGATATTGTTTGAAACATACAAAAAAAATAAATAACTCAATATACTTAAATTTTCTCTGATCCGAGTTTAGAACACGATGGAACAACAACTCAATACACGCAATATAAAAAAAAAAAAAACAAACCAACAAAGTACATAAATTTTACTAAATTCACAAATGAGCCGAACCGTAAGAATACGTAAATGATATATACTTTTATCTCCCACTACACACGGAGTTGAAAAAAAAGCCGGACCTCACACAACACACATTTATCCTCAAAACAAACTCAATCTCAGATCCCCCCAAAACCTTAAGATTTTTCCATATGTCTACTCTCCAAAACTCCCATATTTCCACATTCACCCAACACCCTATTCCCAAACTCAAAACCCATTTCACAACTCCTGTTACACTCTCCCAAAACCAACAAAAACCCAAGAATGACAACAACAGAGCTACTTTTGAGAAGAAGAAGAAGAAAGCTTCTATTGACTATGACAGAGGAACACACAAAGTAACTGTAAGAATTGATGGATTTCGCAAGTCTGATTTGCCTAAACACCAACGTTTAAAGGTTGAAGGTGATAGGTTTCAGAAAGATTGGGCTGTTTCTGAAGTGTTGGAGAAGGTGATGAAGCTTAATCATTGGGATGATATTGAAGGTGTTTTGAATTGTTGGGTTGGTCGTTTTTCAAGAAAGAACTTCCCCATTCTTATAAAGGTGCTTACTTTTTGCTAGAAAATAGTATTGGTTACTTGGATTTTAATTTGTTTGTGTGGTTTTGCCTTAGACACGGATTTTGAGAAAGTAAAAAAAAAATGAAATTTGGATTGTTGGTTTGGTCGTTTCTCAAGAAAGAACAACTTCCCCATTTTGCTAGAAAAGTACTTGGTTACTTGATGAAGTTTGAATTGTTGGGTTGGTTGTTTTTCAAGAAAGATCTTCCCAATTCTTATAAAGGTGCTTACTTTTTGCTAGAAACTAGTACTTGGTTACTTGCCGTTTTAATATGTTTGTCTGTTTTTGACTTAGCACAGAGTTTAAGAATGTAAAAAGAATGAAGTTTGAATTGTTGGGTTGGTTGTTTTTCAAGAAAGAACTTCCCTATTCTTATTAAGGTGCTTACTTTTTGCTAGAAAGTAGTACTTGGTTACTTGCCGCTGTAATTTGTTTGTCTGGTTTTGATTTGACATGGAGTTTATGAAAGTAAAAAGAATGAATTTTGAATTGTTGGGTTGGTTGTTTTGCAAGAAAGAACTTCCCTATTCTTATAAAGATGGTTACTTGTTTTTAAAACTAACATTGTTTTGGGTGTTTTAAAAGATTGATCTGGAATGAGCTTGCGTACATGAAATGGGGATTTATGTAGATGACTCTAACTTGTTTTGAACTGAGGCATAGTTGTTGTTGGGTTTTGTAATGGATAAATTATTTAGCGTGAAGGTCAAAAACAAACCTAATGTGTTCCCTTTTTTCGAGTTCCATGTCTGAATTATCAGGTGTATGAGTTTCCTATCTAAACTATTGTCAATTATTTATCAAAACACACCTCAATTATTAATTGTTCAGACTATGACGATATTTCAGGTAGGAAAAAGGAACAACCAATAATTGTGGTGTGTCTTTGATAATTAGTTGGTGATAGTTTAGGAATGAACTTGAAAACCCGGATATTTTAGGTGTGTTTTTGACAATTAACTCAATCATTTAATAGGAATACATGTGTATTATTAGAATGGAATGGAAAATGGATATAAAAGATCCATATAACTGACCCATATTTGTTTTAGGTTATGTTTTAAGAAAACCATAAACTTTTGGTGTAATTGATTCTTAAAAGCTTTTGTCTTTTCTTTGAAAAAAGTCATCTTGCTATATGTAAAGCTCAGGGTAGTGTGGCTTTTTTGAACTGTAGTGTTTTGGTGGTGCTGTTTTGAAAAGACTACTCCGTTGTACTAAAGTTTAATAATATCTTTGTGGTATCATGATGTAGGAAATAACTCAAATGGGTTCAATTGAACATAGCATCCATGTTTTCAATTGGATGAAAAATCAGAAAAATTATTGTGCAAGGAGTGATATCTACAACATGATGATCAGGTTACATGCTAGACATAATCGGGTTGATCAGGCACGTGG
>JBDJHY010000087.1:6111113-6122092 GCA_039654485.1 Withania somnifera
CTCTGCGGTAGGGGTAAGGTCTGTGGACATTCTACCCTCCTCAGACCCCGCTTTGTGGGAGTACCCTGGCTATGTTGTTGTTGGCCAATGCATAGTCAAAATGTTCAGTTATATGGATCTTTTGGCAAGTGCTTTTATTTTTGGGTGACAGACAAGCATGACTGCATGAGCACATGCTTGTTGCAAATGAAAGTATAGTGCCTCAACTATAATGTCAAATGTTCCCTTCATCCTATTGGGATGCCATTTTATGGTCTGGATGTTTCCGTTCGCTGGTTTCTTTCGCTACAGAATCGCCATGGCAAGTCAAGCTCTAGAGAAGATGGTACCAGTGAGATTGAATCAATTCCTTCGGATTCAAGGTTAGGTCCTTGTGCTCATCATACAGGATCTTTTGCTTCTTTTGA
The DNA here is from genome assembly GCA_039654485.1 of Withania somnifera. Lineage (NCBI taxonomy): Eukaryota > Viridiplantae > Streptophyta > Magnoliopsida > Solanales > Solanaceae > Withania > Withania somnifera. Next base: position 6,111,521 of record JBDJHY010000087.1, read on the forward strand.
GATACGTCACGGAGAAGAACTAAACTATTTATCTCCTTATAGGCAGCATAAAAGGAAGAATAGAGAATCTAGTGATTCACTCAATGAAAAAGATTCTAGAGAACCTCACAAAAGGAAGAAGAGAAATGAGGATGAAAAGGATTCGTCCACAAATTTTGCGAAGGACCATTTCGTGGGAGGTAAAACAAGGAAGCGAGAGATGAAAAGGAAGAACAACACTACAGATGAACCTGATAGGAAGCTGGCTAAAAGAATGAGAGAATTCGGTCATCGCAACCAGGAAGGTGATAAAGCAGCACCGCAGAAGAGAGATAAAGGAAGCAAATTGAAGAGGAGGGGCTTCGCGGTAATGGGAAAGATAGATAGGCAAAGAAGGCCAGCTGATGGTGTACGAGGTTCAAGTGCTAATAGACGACAGAAAACTAACAAAAACAGCTAGCAAATGTACTGATCTAACAAAGGGAACAGTTTGCAAGATCCCTCGGATAAAGAATGGAAGAACTTTGAGACAAAGAACTTTTATATCAAAGTAGATTGAAATGATTCATGCTTCTGCTTCGAAGATGGATTCATGGCATCACAACGGTGGCTGCTGCTGCTGGAAGACATCAAAAATGTGTCAATGCACAAATCATACTACACATTTGGTGCAATTTGCTCTGAAAACTTTGTGGCCATTAAGTTTAGTTGTATTTTGGTCACAATCTAGTTGCAATTTTGTATTTGGTTGTTGTTGGAGTGTTTATTAGGTAGTTTTTGGACTAACTTATAAGATGACAATTTTATATGCACTTTTATCTCCCTGTTGTAGTTGGAACTTGATGACTGTTGATGCAAAAGAAATGGAGAGAGATTTATGTGATTGTCTAGAAAATGATATTGAGTGGGGTGAGACTTATTTTTTATTTTTATAATTATTTTTCGTAATTTTAAAAATAGTTATTTCAAATTATTTGTTATTTTAGAAGCTTAATATATAATTATTACTTTTTCTCTTTTACCCTTGCTAGTAATCGTTCTCGAAGACATGAAACTTCAATTATAGGGCGATGAGATTATATTCTTTTTAAGACATAAATAAGGTTAAAAAATATGTAAAGTAGAAACACGATAAATAGAGGGAATACTACTTAACAATATTTTAAAAAATTGAAGCTCGAAATTACTGAATTGAATATTTGGTGGTTTGTCAATTTGAATCTATTTTCTTTATGCTACCGAAAGACGGAAAGGGGAATCGACTCGTTCCTTCCTTGTTGAGGACGAATCAAGGCCTGAAGTTGGTTCGTCGAGCAAGAGGAGAGAAGGATTTCATACCCTATGCTAGTTCTTTTTCTCTCTCCCCCAGATATGCCTTTAATTTAATAAGTCTTCCACCTATTCTCGAAGTGTGAGTGAGGTTTGGGAGGGTAGAATGTTGGCAAATTTTTTCATTTTTATTTTAAAAGATATAAAAATTGTTTTCAATTAACTATTGACTAGAAAAAGGATTTCAAAACAGTTTGAAAAAAAAAGTAGAAAGAATAAGCCACACATTCCCTCTTAAAAAAAATAATATAAATATCACTAGTCTCCTACTTTAACTATTCATTGTCTATCACTGTGCTCTTAATATTAAAACAGACCTCAATGTTGTGATGGCTAAATATTATTCTCAATATACAATAGGTAAGAGTAGGGCAACTCATTATCGAGATATATTTTAATATAAAAAGAGTGATAATTGATATATGAAACTCTAATAAGGTAAAAACTTAAATAGATAAATAGAATAATGGACAATTGAGTTATGAAACTAAAAAAATCTGATAAGTTTAAATTTGTTTTTAATGAATTTTAAATAGTTTAACATTAATATTATTTGAAAGATTAAAAAAAAAAAAGTTCAATACACTAAAAAAAATCAAATCATAATATACAAACGACATTTCTATTTCTTCGGAAAGAAGACTTATTTTCGAATCTCTAGCCATGCCCAAAATTTAAAAAAAGGACTAAATCACTACAATTGCTGTTTCTAACTCTGATATGTGCAGAGTTCAAAAAAAGAAAGATGTGAGCACAAGGCTATACAAATGATACTTTCCATCCAAAACCTTCAACACTCCAAACATTTATCCTCAAACAACACAACCCCCAAACCTCAAGATTTCCATATGGCTACTCTCCAAAACTCCCATATCTCTACATTCCCACAAAACCCATTTCACAACTCCTACTACACTCTCTCAAAGCCAACAAAAACCCAAGAATGACAACAAAGCTACTTTTAAGGACAAAAAGAAGCAAGCTTTTGTTGAATATGACAAAGGAACACATAAAGAAACTGTGAGAATCAATGGATTTCGCAAGTCTAATTTGCCTAAACATCAATGTTTAAGAGTTGAAAAGGACAGGTTTCAGAAAGATTGGGCTGTTTCTGATGTGGTGGAGAAGATTATGAAGCTCAATCATTGGGATGATATTGAAGGTGTTTTGAATTGTTGGGTTGGTCATTTTTCAAGAAAGAACTTCCCCATTCTTATAAAGGTGCTTACTTTTTGCTAGAAAGTACTTGGCTACTTGCTGTTTTAATTTATTTGTTTGGTTTTCACTTGACATGGAGTTTAAGAATGAAGTTTGAAATGTTGGGTTGGTCGTTTTGCAAGAAAGAAGTTTCCCATTCTTATAACGGTGCTTACTTTTTGCTGGAAAGCTACTTGCCGTTTTAATTTGTTTGTCTGGTTTTCACTCAACACGGAGTTTAAGAAGGTAAAAAGATAAAACGAATGAAGTTTGAATTGTTGGGTTGGTCGTTTTGCAAGAAAGAACTTCCCCCATTCATATAAAGCTGCTTACTTTTTGTTAGAAAATACTTGCCTATTTGCCGTTTTAATTTATTTGTCTGGTTTTGACTTGATACAGAGTTTAAGAAAATAAAAAGAATGAAGTTTGAATTGTTGGGTTGTTCGTTTTGCGAGAAAGAACTTTCCCCTTCTTATTAAGGTGCTCACTTTTTGCTAGAAAGTACTTGGCTACTTGCCATTTTAATTTATTTGTCTAGTTTTGACTTGGCACAGAGTTTAAGAAAGTAAAAAGAATGAAGTTTGAATTGTTGGGTTGGTTGTTTTGCAAGAAAGAACTTATTTATATGGTTTTGACTTGGCACAATGTTTAAAAAAGTGAAACGAATGAAATTTGAATTGTTGGGTTGGTTGTTTTGGAAGAAAGAACTTCCCTGTTCTTATAAAGATGCTTACTTTTTGCTAGAAAGTACTTGGCTACTTGCTATTTTGATTTGTTTTTCTGATTTTGACTTGACACGGGGTTTAAGAAAGTAAAGGAATGAAGTTTGAATTATTGGGTTGGTCGTTTTGCAAGAAAGAACTTCCACATTCTTGCAAAGCATGCTTACTTTTTGCTAGAAAGTACTTGGCTACGTGCCGTTTTAATTTGTTTGTCTGGTTTTAACTTGGCATTGGCACGGAGTTTAAGAAGGTAAAAGGAATGGAGTTTGAATTGTTGGGTTGGTCGTTTTGCAAGAAAGAAATTTCTCATTCTTATAAAGGTGCTTACTTTTTGCTAGAAAAATTGACATGTAAAATGTATCAAAATGTTGTTTAATTTTGTGGGATTAAAGATGTCACATGAAAAGTTAGAAATAAAATCTTAAACATGTCACGTGGAAAGTTAGAATTAAGATTATGAAGCTTAATCATTGGAATGATATTGAAGGTGTTTTGAATTGTTAGGTTGGTCGTTTTGCAAGAAAGAACTTCCCCAATCTTAAAAAGGTGATTTTTTTTGTTAAAAATAGTTCTTGAGTGTTTTAAAAGATTAATGTGAAATGAGCTTGACTATAAGAAGTGGGGATTATATAGCTTACTCTAATTCGTTTGGGACTGAGGCGTAGTTATTGTTGTTTGGTGTTTTAAAAATCTTGATATGAAATGAGATCAAATGCATGAAATGGGGATTCACATAGCCGACTACAACTTATTTGAGAGTGAGGCATAATTGTTGTTGTTGTTGGGTATTTTAAAAGGTCGTTATGAAATGAGCTTAAATACCCTAAAGTGGGAATTCATATAGTCAATTATAACTTGTTTGGGATTGAGGTGTAATAATTGTTGTTGTAGGGTGTTTTAAAAGATAAATTAGTTAGTAGGAATAAATGGGTATGATTAGAATGGAATGGAATGGAAGGTGGTTATAAAGGAGTCATATAACTGATTCAAATTCATTTTAGATAATTTTTTAATGTAATTGATTCCCAAAAGCTTTAGTTTTTCTTTGAAAAATGTCATCTTGCTATATGTAAGTTTTTTTATGAGCTGAGGGTCGATCCAAAACAACCTCTCTACCCAACAAAGACAGTGTAAGTTTCCGTACATCCTACTCTCCCTGGACCCCACTTATGAGATTATTTTATGAGTCAAAGACAACATCTCAACTCCCACAAAGGCAGAGTAGGTTTGCATACATACTTCCTTCCCCAAACCCCACTTGTGAGATTATACTGGGTATGTTGTTGTTCCAATATGTAAGTTTTCAAGGTGGCATGTTTAAAATTAGGGGCAGAGATAGAGGGGTGCAGAGTATTCGATCAAACCTCCTTGATTGAGAAATTAGACTATGCAAGTAAAATAGAGCGAAGGTGATATTTTTTGGCATAAATTGTTGAATCTCTTGGCATAAGCTTTTTTTTTTGAATCCCCTTATTTGAATTTTTGGCTCCGCTACTATGATTATGTGTCAACTATAGTGTTCTGGGGCTGTTTAGAAAAAGATAGCATGCTGAAATAGTATATACTAGGAATACATGTGTATGAGCACAATGGAATGCAAGTGGATACAAGGATCCATAAAATTGACCCATATTCGTTTTAGATTTATGTTTTAAGAAAATCATTAACGTTCGTGTAATTGATTCTTAATAGCTTTTATCTTTTTCTGAAAAATGTCATCTTGCTATACGGGTGGTGTGGCTTTTTGGAACTATAGTGTTTTGGTGGTGCTGTGTGGGAAAGACTACTCCTTTGTACAAGCATACTGAAAGAGTTGGCTCATTGAAAGTTTAATAATTTCTTTGTTATATCATTATGTAGGAAATAATTCAAATGGGTTCAATTGAACATAGCATCAATGTTTTCAATTGGATGAAAAATCAGAAGAATTATTGTGCAAGGAGTGATATCTACAACATGATGATCAGGTTACATGCTAGACACAATCGGGTTGATCAGGCACGTGGCTTGTTTTTTGAGATGCAAAAGTGGAGGTGCCAACCTAATGTTGAGACCTACAATGCCCTTATCAGTGCACATGGTAGAGCTGGTCAATGGCGTTGGGCAAAGAATATCATGGAAGACATGCTCCGTGCTTCTGTGTGTATTTACTCCTCTTTATTACGATATCTATGCATATTGATGTGAGTTTTTCCTTTTATTCTTTTTCAGTTTGTTTCGACATTTTGGCAACACTAAACTCTTCTTGTGTTTAGATTTATTGGTTGCTTTAATAAGGTTTTCCTTGAAACAGTGCTCTTTTTCCATTTTAGCTTTTCTAATATCCCCTTAACTTGCTCCAACTTTATTTTCCTCATAAGCTCATTTGAATTTTGATCAAAATTTCTGTCTTTGGTTGTTGTTTCATGGATGTAAGAGTGATTGGGAGAGCTATAACCCTGCTAATAATTTGTGGAATATCCGTATATTGATTATATTTACCATCTTTTGTGGAGGGGTTGGACCTTCCGCTGTTGTTAAAGTTGATTCGATAGTTATCCTGTGATGTTTTTACTTTATGTAACCTGGCGTCGTGAGCTAACACAAACAGATTGATAAGGCGATAGACATTTAAAACTTTATACTAATACACTTCGTAATTCCTTTTAGAGATTAGTAAAATTAGAAGTCAATAAGAGGGAATCTGATTGTCTACAAACATTGTTTCCTTACAACGTATTTTCAGTCTCTTGTGAGTAGCAGTTCTGTAAAACCCCAACCCCGGCGCTTAGGCTTAGTCAGCTTATGGTGCAGAATTTTACTTGTTTTTGGAAATATCATATACATGAAGTGGCAAGAAATTGTTACATATATTTCACTGCTAATCCTGCACAAGTTCAATATGGTTGGGCCTTGGTGTATTCTTGGCTTCTCGCAGTTATTTCTTTGAATCTTAATCCTTCCAAGCTCTCTAGTTTTCTAGACATAGTTGGCCACAGTTTCAACTTGATATCCGGTCTAATACCCTTTTGCAAGGGTCATTACTGCTCGGGAATAAGGTATCCAACCCATTCACCACCTAGCCCATAAAGTACACCCAATTGCCCTTTGGGTTATGAAAATGTACTTGTGTCGCAATCTTTCTGCTTGCGCAATTATTGTATAGAACTAATTTGCTAGCTGTAACTGCATGTATGCACCAAATTGATTTCAGCAGTAACCATCAAGTGTTTAATTGTTTTATATTTTTAGTTTTCATTTTTTGTTGTTTTGGATCTCTTTGCCCTTGTGTGTTCATGCTCTTATGTGACATATTTATCTGAAGAAATTTGCTTGTGCAATTGCTGCAAATTCCACCGATTCGATCAACATACAACAACTTAATCAATGCATGTGGATCTAGTGGAAATTGGAGAGAGGCTCTTGAAGTTATCAAGGAAATGACTGAAAATGGAGTTGGACCTGACCTGGTGACTCATAATATTGTGTTATCTGCCTATAAAAATGGTTTGCAGTACGCAAAAGCCATTTCCTATTTTGAACTAATGAAGGGAACTAAAGTCCGTCCTGACACTACTCTTAATATTGTGATACACCGTCTTGTAAAACTTGGACAATATCAGAAAGCTGTTGAGATATTTAACTCAATGAGAGAGAAAAGAGCTGAATGTATTCCTGACGTAGTCACATTTACAACTATCATGCACGTGTATTCTGTTTCTGGTCAGATCAAAAACTGCGAGGCTGTTTTGAACACAATGCTTGCAGAAGGCCTGAAACCTAATATTGTTTCATATAATACCTTAGTAGGTGCTTATGCTTCACATGGGATGGCTCAGGAAGTTTTGTCAATCTTTGATAAGATGAAAAATAATGGCATCCGCCCTGATGTTGTGTCTTATACCTCTTTACTCAATGCTTATGGGAGATCAGAACAATTTGAACGCATGAAAAGGAACAATTTGAAACCAAATTTGGTTAGTTATAATGTACTGATTGATGCCTATGGATCTAATGGTCTTCTGGACAAGGCTGTCCAAGTTCTGCGTGAAATGGAACACTTACAGCCCAATGTTGTTACTATTTCTACCTTATTATTGGCTGCAAGTGGTCGTTGTTGTCAGAAAGTGCCGCCAAAATGCGTGGAATTGAGTTGAATACTGTCACCTATAATTCCACTCTTGGAAGTTATCCGAATGTTGGCGAATATGAAAAAGCTTTGTCCTTGTACAAGTCGATGAGGAAAAAGAAAGTTATACCTGATTCTGTAACGTATAATGTGTTGATAAGTGGTTGTTCTAGCATGTCAAATTTTTTCGAATGCACTTGAATTTCTTGATGAGATGATAGATCTGAAGATTCCTTTGAGAAAGGACGTTTGTTCCTCTGCAATATGCACTTACACAAAGCAGGCAAGTACTTCAACACAGCTTTTGTTCTGAATATAAAACAAAAGCTGACCAGGCTCCCTACCTTATTCTCAGTGTCAACTTGCCAAGGCAGAATCTATGTTTTTAATGATGAAAATGGAAGGCTTTCAGCCTGACATATAGTATTGGAGGTAGATTGTCCTGTACATTACATAGAGATATGTTGTAGAAGGGGAACCTTGAGTAACTGCTAAAGTTGTTGCCATGTGGCTAGGAGGTAACAGGTTGGACCTCACACATAGCAGAAGCTTTAGTGCACCGTGCTGTCCTTTATTATGCCTTGACCCATATAACTATGAACAATTTTATCTTGCAGAGAATTGGGAGAAAGCTTTTGCTGTATTTCAAGAGATGGAATTGAATGGTGCTCTAGCTAATGCTATTGCTTGTTCAGCTCTCATTAGGTCTTTTAATAGAGGATGCCAACCTGACAAACTTTTGCTTGTGGCGGATTTTATGAGAGAAAGAAATATCTCTTTCACCGACGCTGTTTTATTTGAATTGGTCTCAGCTAGAAGCATGTAAGTCCTCATTAAAAGTATGCCTGTGCCTGCATATGCAGAGAGCTTGGATATATACGGAAAATTAATGTCTGGAATTTGTGCATGTGCATAGTAGTATTTCCTAGAATTCATGGAAGAAGTTGTTGTATTTGGCTATTAAGTGCATCCATTGGTAATCATCAAATAATTAGTCAAGCATTATACTCAAAATCCATGTTGCTCGGACTCTCCAAAAATATCGACGGTTGCCGTCGGATCCCAAAGTATTGCATTTTTGAAGGATCCGACATGGGTGCAACTATCATTTTTGGAGAGTCTGAGCAACATAGCTCAAAATCTTGTAAATTGGAAATGTTGATATCTTGTTTATGAAATAAAGTGAAACATTAAAAAAGATACTTTTAATAACTATTACAGACCTTTGTGAAAAAAATTCAACTGCAAAAAGCTCTTTTATGTTCAGACTGTCATTTTCCTATTTCATTTCTAGGTTATACTTGTAGTTATTGTCTGTCCATGCCAATATTCCAAGTATTAGACTATATTCTGGTGTGACTTTACTCGATGATGATAAAGCTAGCACTCTTTTGAAGATTACGAGATTGGAGGATGATTACAGAAATTATTACAACAATGGAGGCTTCACTCCCTTATGTGTCTGTTGGAACTCTAAACCAGCTTCTGCATAGTATTGGCAAATCTGGAAAGACTGAAACCATGATAACCTAGAAGGATCACACCTCAAGAGGTATGATGTAGACAGCTTGCCTTAATGCAAACAATAGTGACTGTTTTTGTGGCTCAAACTCGTGATCTGTAGATCATACAAAGATGATTTTATTGTTATCGGAAGGCTTGATACACATTTTCCCAAATAAATTAATAGTAGATAAAAATACTATGATTTGATGTGATTGCTACCTTGCTTGAAGTTTCAACTGATAAATTTTTTTTTTTGGGTACCCCTTAACTAGAAACACTCTTATTATAAAAAGCAATGGCTAAAATTTCCTTACATCTAACTTTTCTTCATTTGCAACTCTAACCTTCAAGAAAAGGATACATTACATAACTAATCAAATATTTTTATTATATTTATATGTTATTATATTATTTTAAAAAAATTATAAAATATATTATTTTTTAAATGCAATACGTATGGAAAATCGTGATACATAACTCAAAAAACTCTTCAAATATTTATCTATTGCTAACATTAATATATGGTCATATAAACATAATATTTGTAAATTGGTCTGCAACTTGATTAAAAAAAATATTGTCCCTTTGGCACTTCCCTAGCTATGATTTGCATTAATCATAGTTTATTATTTTATAAGCTGAAGAGTTAGGAAGATTAATTAATTATCTCCTAATATTAGCCTCCAAAAGAGGACGACAGAAGTCAAATATTTCTATGTATTATATACTAAATCTTGAATATCTTAACATTTTTTATTTTATTACTGTCGATCTACACAATTATTCAAGTAAGTTATAAAAAAATTCAACAACCATCACAACCTTCAGTTCTTTAGATAAGACGTCTTTGATCTTACAAACACTAATATTAAAAATAGATTATTATCCTCCTCCAATCCTAACTAACCAACGTGGGAGCAACTTCTATGTCTACCTCATGATATCTTCCCTACTATTGGTTTTATCCATCGTACGTCTTCCATCTCTAGACAACAACAATAATCATAATCAGAAGCGAACTCAGGATTTGAAGATAGGGGAGGGGGTGCACCACTATTTTTAATATTCATGCCAATTATAGCTACAAAACTTGACGTATACCTCTCTTAAAACTTAAAAATTGCGACAAATTATAAGCAAAGTATAAACTACAAAATGATCAAATATACATTGATATTGATCAATGGGTATCGTAGGACTATTTTATCGGTGAGTATTCTTTTTCTAGGGTCGAATTTAGGTGTCTCAAAATTCAACTCATCTATAAAATGAGAAAAACTGTCTTTAAAGCAAGAACTTGATTGAGAAGAATTAAGTTCCGTAAAAAATTTATCCATTTGATCAATTTACAAGAATCAACAACAAATTCCTACAAGACAAATATTTCATCAAGAATATAAGTAAACATATTTAATAGGGGAATCACATCCCTCCTTTCTTAGCACATCATAAATAAAATGTAATGAGAAAATTACACTCTTCATAAAAAAAATTAAACACGCTTATTTCAATACGGGAATCACACCCTACCTTTTATAGAACAATAGAAACAACATGTAATGGAGGAATCATACTCCCTTTCTCATAAGAAAATAAAAATAATGTGTAATGAAGGAATCACACACCTCATAAAAAATATAAGTAAATATAACATTTTTAATAGGAGAATTACACTCCTCACAAAAAAGTAGGCAATATGAAAATCACACCCTTAAATTCAAGAAGAATTTA
>JBDJHY010000087.1:6122192-6141044 GCA_039654485.1 Withania somnifera
GTAAAACTTGGACAATATCAGAAAGCTGTTGAGATATTTAACTCAATGAGAGAGAAAAGAGCTGAATGTATTCCTGATATAGTCACATTTACGACTATCATGCACATGTATTCTGTTTCTGGTCAGATAAAAAACTGCGAGGCTGTTTTTAACACAATGCTTGCAGAAGGTCTGAAACCTAATATTGTTTCATATAATACCTTAGTAGGTGCTTATGCTTCACATGGGATGGTTCAGGAAGTTTTGTCAATCTTTGATAAGATGAAAAATAATGGCATCCGCCCGGATGTTGTGTCTTATACCTCTTTACTCAATGCTTATGGAAGATCAGAACAGCCTGAAAAGGCAATGGAAACATTTGAACGCATGAAAAGGAACAATTTGAAACCAAATTTGGTTAGTTATAATGTATTGATTGATGCTTATGGATCTAATGGTCTTCTGGACATGGCTGTCGAAGTGCTACGTGAAATGGAACATAATGGCTTACAGCCCAATGTTATTACTATTTCTACCTTATTAGCTGCAAGTGGCCGTTGTTGTCAGAAAGTGAACATTGATTCCATCCTAACGGCTGCCAAAATGCGTGGAATTGAGTTGAATACAGTTGCCTATAATTCCGCTCTTGGGAGTTATCTGAATGTTGGCGAATATGAAAAGGCTTTGACCCTATACAAGTCAATGAGGAAAAAGAAAGTGATGCCTGATTCTGTAACATATAATGTGTTGATAAGTGGTTTTTGTAGAATGTCCAATTATTCAGAGGCACTTGAATTTCTTGATGAGATGATAGATCTAAAGATTCCTTTGACGAAGGAGGTGTGTTCCTCTGCAATAAGCGCTTACACTAAGCAGGCAAGTACTTGAACACACCTTTTCCGCTTGAGTACAAACAAAAACTGACCATGCTCTGTACCTCATTCTCAGGGTCAACTTGCCAAGGCAGAATCTATGTTTTCGATGATGAAAATGGAAGGCTTTCAGCCTGATGTCATCGCCTATACAACAATGCTAAATGCATATAGTATTGGAGGTAGTTTGTCCTGTACATTCCATACGTATATGTTGCTTGCATGCACTTAACTCGGAACAATTTTATCTTGCAGAGAATTGGGAGAAAGCTTTTGCAGTATTTCAAGAAATGGAATTGAATGGTGTTTTCCCTGATGCTATTGCCTGTTCAGCTCTCATGAGGTCTTTTAATAGAGGATGCCAACCTGACAAAGTTTTGCTTGTGGCGGATTTTATGAGAGAGAGAAATATCCCTTTCACGGAGGCTGTTTTATCAGAATTGGTCTCAGCCAGCAGCATGTAAGTCCTCATTTAAAGATATGCCTGTGCCTGCATATTCAGAGGGCTTTGATATACACAGAAAGTTAATTTTTGGAATTTGTGCATCTACGTTGTAGTATTTTCTTGGATTCATAGAAGAAGTTGCTATAATTATCACATAATTGTTCGAGCATTAGACTCAAAATCATGTAAATTGCAAGTGTCGACATTTTGCTTATGAGATAAGTGCAAAGTTAAAAAAGATACTTTGAATTACTATTACAGACCTTTATAGAAAACAACTCAACAGACTGCATACTGCTCTTTTCCCGTTCAGACTGTCATGTTCTTATTTCATTTCTAGGCTATAATTGTAGTTATTTTCTCATAACCGCCTCTTATTTGACCATACTCAAGCCATGGAAATGGCCTTCTGCAGAAATGCAGGGTAAGGCTGCATACAGTAGACCCGGCCATTCCCCCGACCCCGCGCATAGCAGGAACTTTAGTACACCGGGCTGGTTTTTTTCTTATTCTGGTGGCATTTCTTGAAGATGATAAAGCTTATCCTTTCTTGAAGATTACGAGATTGGAGAATGATTACAGAAATTATTACAACAATGGAGGCTTCACTCCCGCATGTGTCTGTTGGAACTATAAACCAGCTTCTGCATAGTATTGGCAAATCTGGAAAAACTGAAACCATGATAAAAGTAAGTGTAAAATTCTTAGTAAAATTTATGTTCAGTTTAAATGTCAATTCAATGCAGTGACATCAAGCCTTATACTTTCTTCAGTAAGATTACGTTTTCAACCTTGCATTTTAAGGAAATATCTGATACATTTCTTCCACTTTTCTCACTTATGCAGTTTTTCTTCAAGGTAGTCACTTCAAGCACAGAAGTTAACTTATCAACCTATTCAGTTCTGCTGAAAAATCTTTTGGCTGCTGGAAATTGGAGGAAATATATTGAGGTGGTACCTTTATAACTTCTGGTTAATATTATCCTTTATCTGTTAAGACGAGCGATCCTTTTGTAGCGGCCCTGGATCTTTCTTTCATCTCTTTTTTGGATAATTCATAGTGGCTCTAGAGTCTAAATCTTCAAATACAGAACCACTAGTCTTTATACTCTTCTTTTATAATTCCTTTTTGTGAGTTTTACAGAATACACAATACATTAGCTCGTTCTCCTCTCTCTCTCTCTCTCTCTCTCTAGAAAAAGATTGCTCGAAACAAACACATTTTTCAGAAATCTATTAATGTGTATTACTTGCTTAGCTTTTGTCAGCACGAAATAATACGGTGATGTATAATATTCTATTTTAAAGGACAGACTCTACTTCTGGCATCTGGAAGAGGTTGTTTTTATAGCTCAAACCGTGACCTTTTGGTCACATGGAAACAACTTTACCGATTACGCCCAAGGCTCTCTCCTTCGCACTATTTCGGATACCATCATCTTTAATTTTCCAGTTGAATGGTTATCCAACAAAGTCAGACTTGCTATATTATTGAGTAGAGAAAAAGAAAAGAGAAATTTGTTGGTTACATATGTACTTAAAACAGAGAAGCCTTGCACCCACTGAGTGCTTAACTCTGATGATATTACCTTATCTTTCTTTCGCCAAAAAACAGGAGAAAAAAATGCTGAATTCCCAGACCTGTGATATAGCAAATGCAGAGGAAGTAGAGCTCACTTAAGGTCTCGCTGAATTAAGAGAATTCCGTCTTTCTATGCTTGCTCTATCCATCTTCTCTCTTTCTCTGCGCTTGATTGGCTTGAAAAGCCACGTGCCCAACCTTTTCTAACATTGATTGGCAAACCAATTTGGTGAACTTCTGATGCAGGTGTTGGAGTGGATGGAGGATGGACGACTTCAACCATCAAATAATATGTATGATGATATACTCTTCTTTGCTCAACGTAGTGGAGGGACTGAGAATGCTGCTGTTATAAAACAAAGAGTTGGTAAGTTTTGTTTGGAGCACTTCTTAAAATGCACTTTCCTTGGGTAAATCTCTCAGAACATCAAAAATGATCTCCATAAATTTTCTTTTTCATTTGACAGAATCCTTAAGAAAGAAATCGAGACATGAAACAACAATCGAGCTGTTTTTGAGATAATCGTTGCCATCCTACCAATGCCTTGAGCTGCTCCGGCAGATTAGTTAACGATCTGCTGCAGTTTCAATCAGTTCCTTCATTGCATCGAGCAAATACTAGCAAACCACTTGAATTTCCTGATTTGGTTGATGTGATGGAAAATGATCATGGCTTTGTAGTCATCTTCATTTATGATCATTGCCTTTTGAACTCGTACTTGCAAGCTCATACTCTTGCATCAACTAGTTACATCAACTGGATGAACCAATTTGCAGACCAAAATGTTGTAGATGAAGAAGCAAACACAGCAGCCCCATTGCATTTGGACACCGGTCATCGAAAATCATTGACACAGCCTCAATATTTTAGCTTGCTAACACTATTGTTCAAGGTTTCTTCAACTTCCTGGAAAAAAGCTGTAAATTTAGCTAACTCTATAGATACAATGTGGCTCATCTTCTATAATGTCAACTGTACTGATGCTAAGAAGAAACAAACTATGCTTGTTAAGTCTAGACATAAATAATGAGAGTAATGAACTTTTCAGATTGCTTGGTGTAAAACCAAGCTACTAAAATGCTTGCTATCTTTATTACTGGGGAAAGGCGTAAGTACCCTTGAGCTATACCCGAAGATTCGGGGATACATCCTATTATTGCATGCAGGGTCGGGAGAAAAGCCGCATCCCAAGGGTGTGATGGAGATGGTGTATCTTAATGCAAGTATTACTGGCTATTTTCACGGTTTGAATTAGTCACTTATGCGTCACGTGGAAATAACTATACCCTTGGTGAGATGTAGACAATTTGTCTTAATGCAAGTATTAGTAACTGTTTTACGCTTCAAACCCGTGATCTATAAGTCACACACGGAATTCGTAGCCTATAAGTCACATAAAAACAACTTTATTGCTATATGAACGCTCTCCTTCCCATAAATATTGGTAGAACAAAATACCTTTCTCAATGAGTATTTTTCTAGGGTTTGGTTAGAGATTTGTATTCTATTTCAAACATTAATATTAAATTTCAATGACCACTAGAATAACTTAAAAGTGATGGGACATATACTAGGTTGCTTTTGCAATCAAACAAATTGAACCACAATTTCCCAAATAAAATTAGTAGTAGATAAATATAATATGATTTGATGTGATTGCTACTTTTTTGTGACTTCTCACTCAATGTTTTATATCCACATTGGAAGTTCGATTAAATTCGAACTCATGCCGAAAAGTCCCACATTGATGGGTAAAACATTTCGTAACAAAAGCAATATTGTACTCAGGAGAACTGAAACCCGAGACTTCTAATTAAAGATCAAGAAATACTTACCACTCCACTATTACCTGATGTGATTGCTACCTTTCTTTACACACCATTATTAACTTCTTGCTTAGAAGCTTCAACTAATAATACACTCCACTATTACCTGATATGATTGCTACCTTTCTTTACACACCATTATTAACTTCTTGGTTAGAAGCTTCAACTAATAATACACTTATTAAAAAGCCAATGGGTAAATTTGCTTACATCCAACTTTTCTTCATTGCAACCCTATAACTTACCTCGGAGAAGATTCGTTAATTATGCCTCAATTTCAAACAAGTTAAAATTGATTGTATATATTTTCAATATTATATAATTCAATTTAAACCATTTCCCCTATAATATTATAAATCCTTCAATTTGAAAGTTGGTTGGCCACTTGATTAAAAAAATTATTATTATCCCTTTGGAACTTTCGTAGTTATAACATATGATTTGCATTAATCATAGTTTATTATTTTATTAGCTGAAGAGTTTGGTGGATTAATTAATTAATTATGTCATAATCTTAGCCTCCAAAAGTGGACCAATAGAATATTATAGTATTAAATTCTATCCAAACAAAAGCTCGAAAGTTTTGATGAATATAATTACTTGATATTTGTAATATGACTTTTTATAACGATTAATATTAGTGAATTTATCAGTCTATTAAGACAAATTATTAATTCAATATCGTCATCGAAATATTGTATTATGTATATAATTAAATATTACTTATGATCAAAATTTTTAACTTCGTTACTGTCATCCACACAATTGCTCATATACTATAAAAAATTCAATAACTAGAGCAACTCTGATTTCTTTAGACCAAACTCAAGGCATATAGTGAAATGTAAGGTGGTTGACATTCAAAATAGGCAGACTTTAATGAAGAATTTTGAGAAACGTCCATCAAAAACCTCATATTTTTATTAGAATAATATAGGAGCTTTTTATAACGATTAATGTTGATGAGTTTATCAGTCCATCGAGGTGAATTATTAATTCAATATCTTCGTCGAAATACTGTATTATGTATATAAATTAAATTATATTTATGATATACTAATTCTTGAACACCTTAATATTTTTAGCTTCACTATTATTGTCCACACAGTTGCTCATATATTGTAGAAAATTACATAATTATAGCTACTTCGATTTCTTTAGATGAAACTCAAGACACATAATGAAATAATTAAAATAACTTTATGTAGATCGATATTCAAAATAAGCAAATTTTAAGAATAGTATTTTTAAGAAATATCGATTGAAAATCTCATATTTTTATTAACGGAAAATTGGATCACTCAATTTTCGATGAGGAAATAAAAAAAAAAAAAAAAAGAGAGACAAGGCTCGTGATAATATAGGAGCTTTTAATAATTGTATAGTTTTATTTATTATTTGACATTCTCAATTCTCAAAATAATAAAGTGATTGTGACATCCAAAAGCAGCCATAGATTAGGTTGGTTTCTTTCCACTTTCCTTATTTTGGATTATATTATTATTTTTTTTTAAATTTATTAATATGACATTTATTATTCAAGTTAAAGATCGATCAAAAATAATTTTTTTTATTTTTATTATAAAGGCAAATTTTATACATTTTATCTTCTTACATACTGAGTGCGTTATTATTATTATTATTATTATTATTATTATTATTATAGAATAATAAAACGTGAAATGAGAATAGAATATTTAATTTGTCAAATAAATATGTAGAAAAGTAGTGGTACTTTTCTTTTTTGAATTTTAGACTAGGAATAGATATTAAGTCTATATTTTCACACTCAAAATGAGATCTCCAATTATTTGTACACCTACCATCTATTTTTTCTTCATTTCAATATACAATATTAATTTTATAATTCGATTAATTCATATATATATAAGTTAAATATTATATAATAATTTTTTATGGTCTATTAGACATTTACATACTAAAAAGAATCAAATAAAAATATACTATCAAAATATAAAAAGAAACTATATATAGTATATTACTTTTTTCGTTTATTCATTATTTGTTTGGCTCTTGTGATCTTATAGAACAATATTTTCTAGGCGTTAGTTGATAAATTGATAAAATTGGTCCTTATTTTTGAGGATATATCAAATATTTTTAATTTTTTTTCTTATTTTTGAGGATATATCAAATAGTTTTAATTTTTTAAGTTTCTCTCTGTTATGTATATTGAACTATGATTGTTCGATTCATAAAAAATATGAAAAAAGGAAGAAGAGAAGATTTGTATAAACTCACATTTATAGGTACCATTTTTGTATTTTTTGTTGTCTTTTTCTTTTTTAAGTTCTAGAGTTTAATGCAAACAATTCTTCTTGGAGGAGGGCGTTGTTGTTGAACAACAAGAACAGCTGGGGAACTTCTCGGAGGTGTAATTTATTTTGTGTTTTTTTGTATTATATTCTTCTTTTTAAATTATTTTTCTTGAGTCAAAGGTCTAGCAAAAAAAACCTTACTTGCCCTTTAACGCAATGGCACTGACGATGCATGTTCTACATTATACTAGCTATATTGTTGTTATTTTCAATTGAAAGAGCCAAATTACCCAATACATATTTGAAGAGGTACTATTTTGAACTTAACATCAAACATAAAGGACCATTTTTGTCAATTTTCTTGATGTTAGTTTTGAGAATTTTTGTTCCATTAACACAACAGAAAAGAGAACTCTCACTTCCAAATGTCCAAGTGATTCTTCTTCCTTTGCCACCTTTTCCACACCCCCTACCGCACCACCCCCATTGAAATTTGGGTTTTACTCAGTTTTCTGTTTAACAAAATCATGGAGAAGAAGAAGAAGAAGGAGAAGGAGAAAGAAGAAATGAGGAATTCAGGAAGACAGTTAAAAGCTATGCTTAGGAAGAATTGGCTTCTCAAAATTAGACACCCTTTTGTTACTTGTGCTGAGGTTAGCTCATCATGCTAATTCATCACTTCAAAATTAGTAAAAATATAATAAAGATTCAATTGTTTGAATTTTGGTAATATTGTTGTCATGGATCATCTGTTGCTTAAAGTTTGTATTTTTATTCAAGATTTAATATCTAGTGTTCATGTCTTGTTGTTAATTTCTCCTTTAGTCCTAATTTATGTGGCATGTTGAGGTAGCTCATTCAAATTCATACTTGAAAGAGTTTAAAATTAGGAAAAATTAATAAAGGTTCAATTTTTATATTGTGGGGCTTGTTTGGATTTTGGTAATATTGTTGTATGGATCATTTGTTGCTTAAAGTTTGTATTTTATCCAAGTTTCTATTTTTTGTGTTCATGTCTTCTTGTTAATTGCTCCCTTAGTCCCAATTTATGTGGCAAGGTGAAGTTAGCTCATAAAAATTATATTTCAAAGAATTTAAAACTAGTAAAAAATAATAAAGATTTAATTTTTGTATCGTGGGGTTTGCTTGAATTTTGGTAATATTTATGTCATGGATCATTTGTTGCTTAAAGTTTGTATTTTTATTCAAGATTATGTATTTTATGTTCATGTGGTTTTGTTAATTGCTCCTTTAGGCCCAATTTATGTGGCATGTTGAGGTTAGCTCATCATGCAAATTCATACTTCAAAAGAGTTCAAAAGAGTTTAAAATTAGTAAAAAATAATTAAGATTCAATTTTTATATTGTGGGGTTTGTTTGAATTTTGGTAATATTGTTGTTATGGATCATTTGTTATCTAAAGCTTATAGTATTATTCAAGATTCTATATTAGGTGATCATGTTTTGTTGTTAATTACTTAGTTTCTTTCTATGATGGAGTGAGGAGACTATAGTTGCTTTATTTGGTGATCATCCTATTAAGAGTTGTTATAATTCTGGAAACTTCTGATGTCCCCCCGGAAGAAAAAAGATTCAATTTTTCTTTTGGATGAAAGAAGGGTGTGACTCTAGTGGTTAATGAAGTGGGTTATAGAACCATTAGGCCTAAGGTCTCGGGTTCAAATCCCAGCAAGAAACAAAAAATTACTGATTCTTCCCATATGTTCTAGCCTTGCAGGACAGATTTACCTAGTGTTGCTGCTTGTGAGAGGTGACAGTTATCCGTTGGATTTAGTCGAGTTGCGAAAGCTGACCCGGACACCACAGTTATAAAAAAAAAAACAATTTTTCCTGGTTGTATGTGGGGTGTGTTTGAGGGTGTGTGGATGGGAGGGGATGCTGGAGTGAAGGGAAAGGATGTTCTGGTAAGGATCAAATCCTACACCTCTAGGGAAAAGGTGAAAGGAGGGAGCTTTACCAGGGAGCTAAACGCTGAATCCTCAATGTCAGATTAATATTTGACTTTTAACAGAATGAGTTGAGCTCCATTAACTCCTGATGTTCTTCATCAGTAGTTTCTTATAGACAAATATTTGGAGACAAAAAAAAGCATTGCAAAAAGAATAAGTCGGATGGGCGACCAAAGTTATGCCACCAGAGGCTAAAATAGCTAGGATGAATAAGCTTTGGTGCATAGAGTTATCTGCTACCTGTTATACCCCTTTCCCCTTCTCCATCAAAAGAAAAAGAACGTGACATGTCATCATATTATATGATCTATCAAATGTTACTGGGAAACCGGCTTAAATACAGGATTACAAGTAGCAGTTGCATGGGATTTTACTTATAATAGTTCTACTATGAAGACAATTGAAGTTTTCTGTTAAATATGTGGAACCAATAAGAAAAAATAAACCTTGACAGGGGATCAACGAAATTCAACACGAATGGTCCCAGTAAATCAGTATTGGACCATTACAAATCGTTGCATTATGTAAACTACTAACTTGATTCAAACTCTGATAAATCACAGTAGGAAAAAAATGAGCTTCAGGCTTTTATGTTTTTGGCTTCTACATTACACTGGGGATGCAGACCCTGGTATTGTTGTAGAATCTGTTTCTTTTCCCTTCTTGTGATTCTCCCTTCTTCAGTTACTTGAAAGTTTTACTCTTTCACCAACTGTTACTGCTTAACCATTTAAGCAATCTGTAATTGTTTTCTTGTTTTTTAATAATGTTTAAATAAATTAAACAGCAAGAATGTGAGGTAAATTTGATTATAACGACAACAGCGACGCCTTAGTTCTGAACAAGTTGGGGTCAGCTATAACTTGTTTGGGACTGAGGCGTAGTAGTTGTTTTTGCAATCAAATTCTCTTAGTTCTTAAATTTTATGTTCCGTTTTCTGTCCATAGAGGGTTCTTGAGATGTCATAGCTTTTTATTGAGAGCAGAGTGGCTACTGATTTCCTTGTAAATAAATCTTCTAATTACAGATTTTACTCCCAACGCTCGTAATGCTGTTGTTGATTGCTGTGAGGAGTAAATCTGATATCCGCATCCACCCAGCTCAGCCGTATGTTTTCCTCAACTTGTTTTAACTACTCACAATAGATTTATGTATGGAATTTCTCTCTTTGTTTGCATAGTACTTGTGTCTTTTGGAAAGGCTGAAAATGGAGTAGGACTAAGTTTATTTAGGAAAAGCATGAAGCTCTTTTTCCCTTCACTATTAGTTAACTAAAGTGACGTGATCTATTTTCTGTTGTTACATTTTGCATGTGTCTATAATCATTATGGGAGAGTGAAGAGTGTCAGATATGTACTTCTAATTTTTGATAATGTCTTCAGTTTTGTCCATGCTGGTTCACTTATAATTAACGTTTCCATATCCTGCTTAATAAAGCTTCAGATCTTCTATCTGAAGTTGCTAAATGCTAAATATGCAGGTATATTCGGAAAGAGATGGGGATGTTTGTGGAAGTTGGAAAAGATGATACTTCTCCCCCTTTTAACCAAGTTCTGGAACTACTATTGGCCAAGAAGGAGTATTTGGCATTTGCACCTAATACAGCTGAGACAAGGATGATGATCAATATTTTGTCTCTAAAATTTCCCGTTCTGAGGGTAAATTCTGTGATTTTCTCTTCTCATGAAATTTTTTTAAGTATTTAAGACGATGGTACTGATTACTTGTCAATTGATGTGTCAATGGTTCCAATGCCTTGCTTTCCAGAGAATTTCATATATAGCATACGTTATTATTAATTTGGTATCTTACCCCAGGTCAATGCCATTGTTCTATTTTGGTTGGTGGGAACGAGGTTAATTTCGTTTCTATTGTAAAGGGTACCATCGCAATGACAATGTTCTTGTATCTTGAAAGAGAGTGACAAATGTCTGTTAGCCAGGAATAAAAACTAATACTGATCAACATTTTGTAAATTCAAGCATGTAGTGAATACCTCAACTTACTGTCTGGCAGTCTCTTAGTTTGGTGAATGTCTTCTAGATTTTGTTTCAGATGATGCTTAGAATTTATTCTTTTGCAGCTGGTTACCAAAGTTTACAAAGATGAACAAGAACTTGAATCATATCTATGTTCGGACCTTTATGCTGCGTATGACCAAACTAAGTGAGTTATTGTTTTGCTTTTATTTTGGTATATCCTATATACGACAATATGTCTTGGAAGTTGGTTGTGTTGGTTGTTTTTAATAAGGTAGATGATTATATTACTGTTTTGTAAAGCTTCACAAGCAGTACAAAAAAAGTTGGAAAACCTACATGAAAATATCTTCTTTACTAAAGACCCTGAATCTTCTAACAAACAGGGATCTCGTGGGTTCCCCAAAAAGAAAGTAGATCCGAGGCTATTCCTCAAATGTACAAAGTCATCTTTTTTTTTTTTTTTTTAACTATGGTGTCCAGGTCCGTTGGCTCGCACCTCGACTAATTTCATGTGATACTTGTTATCCTCTACCAACACATGTACCGGATAACTTTGCCCACCAAAGTTTGGACACATAGCATGAAATTAACTACTGTTGTTGCCTCCGCTAGGATTTGAACTTGAGACCACATGGTTTCAACCCACTTCATTAACCAGTAGGTCACAACCTTACCCTTTGGTGCAAAGTCATTTTCAGTTCCTTCTAACACTCCTATTTCTCCTTCCATATTACCCACATAAAGGAAAAAGGGCAACCTCCCATGGCGGCAGTCTTCTCTTCCTGCTTTCAAATGCCCAACTGTGCAACGGGCTCTTACTGTACCCGGTATCACCCATTGTATGCTGAAGCAGTTCAGGACCACTCATCCAGACCCGACGTCACTTTACTAGTTGCGTGATAATTACAGCTGAGTTTGGATATCTTAAATAGGTCATTTAGCTGAGACAGTTTATAGTATGTCATTGTTGCATGAATTCTGTGGATTTTCCACCATATTTGAACATAAAAAAGGTTTATTCTTTGAAGTGAACTTACCTACTTGATTTTCTTTGAATTATGTTGTTCTAATTTATATTGGTAATTTATAATTTGAGGTATATATAAGATGGTTTTGAAGAATGTTAGATTATCTCTTTATTTAATATGTGTATCAATACTTTATTTTTACCTACCTATCAAAAAAACAACATACCGAATGAAATTCCACAAGTGGGTTTGGGGAATACCTATAAACAAAAAAAGATAAAAAAAGAAGAAGAGACCTATCAAAATGCTATAAAAAAACACTACAATATAGAACCTGTTTCTGTGTAACTAGAACCATGAAGCACAATTAGGAAACATTTTCTCCAATATTTTCGTTTTACTATCTTTCTGCATGTTGTATTACATTTCACTGCTAAGGTTGTGAAATTTAAGCTTTCAATACGTACTGTCTGATGGAAAATATCTGCTTTGGAAGGTTTCATGTGCCTCTCCTTAAGGTATATCAATGTTATACTTTCATATTTAGGCTAAAGGATAAAATGCCAAGTTATCTTTCCTTTTACTTGCTTTTTTGTAGGAACCTTACAAACCCCAAAATCAAAGGAGCAGTAGTTTTTCATGAGCAAGGTCCTCAGTTATTTGATTATAGCATACGCCTGAACCATACATGGGCGTTCTCAGGATTTCCTGATGTTAAAAGCATAATGGACACAAATGGTCCGTTTCTGAATGATTTGGCATTAGGTGTCAACACCGTACCAATTTTGCAATATGGTCTCAGTGGGTTTTTAACAGTAAGAGTTTGTGAACCTCTCTGCTACATTTCGGATCCAATGGTTATGTGAGTCCTTATAAATTGTTTGTGTTCACATTTATTGTTAGTTCCATGGAATATTTGTCTTGAATTTTTTAAGTGAAGTACCCAAATCCATGCTTACAGGGTGTATTGAAGACATAATAAATTAGTAATATCTTGCGATCTTGCAAAAAAGACTTGATTGAATAAGACATGTGTTGCCTGCATTAAGACCTAAAACTTATCGTATTTATCCTCTTTGGCTGCTTAGTCTTTTGGATGAAATTAGGAAGAGAATTAAATATAACCGTAGGTTTATATCTTCTACTTTACATATCCCGGTACAACTATGTGTCATAAAAGTGACTAAAGGTCTCAAAATCAATTGGCAGGTTGTAGCTTAGGATTTCATTTCTACCCCAATAGCCACATATCATATTGTAGTTTTTTTTTATCGTTATGATCGTTACATAGTTAGCGCAGTTGGAATCGCCCAACTTCACAAGTATGAACTCAATTAAGATTTTACTAGGGTAGAGGAGCTATATGAATTGGTTAAGGTAGTTGGATGAGTTGTCTCACTTTTAGGTGCAGACCAGTTACAGTGTTCTAGCATATTAATTCTGAATTTAGTGTCATATGCATTTAGTTAGATGAGGTGTCTTGCTTTAAGGTCCTAGCTACTTACATGGTACTCTAGCTTACTGATTTTGAAGTGAGTGTCATATGCATGGACTGTGAGATAGCATGAAGGCGTTGATATGGAAAATATTTTTAATCTGTGGTACGATGGCCAAATATCCAGGGGCTAACTTTGCATCATACATAGGGACAAGATCAAAAGGAGAATTTTTTTTTTATGACAGTGATACCTTCTTTTTGAAGTAGGAATTTGGTGTTTGTAAAATGTAATATACCTGTTCAACTAAGTTGATAAGCTGATGTGAGATGGACCACGTGTATAAATATTTTGCCTTTTCTTCTTTTCACAGCTCCAACAAGTCATTGACTCATTCATAATATATGCTTCTCAAGAGACTATGACAAACTTAATAAGGTTGCCTAGCCACTCTCTTGATTCAGATGCCAAGCTCAAGATACCATGGACTCAGTTTACTCCTTCAGACATAAGACTTACTCCTTTTCCAACTCGTGAATATACCGATAATGAATTCCAGTCCATTGTCAAGAAAGTCATGGGAGTGCTGTATGTGAATTCTATATTTCTCTTTTTCTTGATTTCATCTTGACTTTCACCAGGTATATATATTTTCCTGTGCTTTCATTATGCTATCTCATGCTTTGATGTATTGGTTTGTAGGTACTTGCTGGGGTTTCTTTATCCGATTTCTCGTCTAATAAGTTATTCTGTCTTAGAAAAGGTATTGCATATCTGAAAAAGAATTGCCTGCTTTTTTTTTCTCCAACAACGCGCTCTTCACTTTCTAACTTAATTGCAGTTGTGGAAGTATTTTCCTAGCATTTATTTTTGACATCTTTGATCTGTAGGAGTTGAAGATAAAAGAGGGCCTCTACATGATGGGTTTGAAAGACGAAATATTCCATCTCTCTTGGTTTGTAACATATGCTATTCAGGTAAAATGCAACATTTATGTCCCTAAAGACTAATTCCCCCAACATAAGAGAGGCATAGTTGCGGGTGCTCACACCCATGGCACCCAAACCAGAAGAGGTGGAAAAGTACGAAAGGAAGGAGAAGCTTTCTCCTCGTGTATGGCTTTGTCTAGAGAAGCTTTCTTCTGTTGTATGACTATTAGTTACTTCAAAATCTTTTGCTAACAAATGAAAATAAAATGAATTAACTCGGAAATTTTAGACATGGCATCCCTTGTACTGTTCATGAAGGAATTGAATCACTACAATTTCCTTTTCTTCTGGCAGATTTTAGCATCTGATACTTTTTTCTGGTATAATGACCCAATCAATAAAACCCTTGTCGTGAATCACATCATGTCTGTGTTATACTTCTTTTCAATATTGTTTGGTATATTGATCTTTCAAGACATAGTCACCTGTACTATGCGTTTAATATTCTGTTTCTTTGGCAGTTTGCTCTTTCTTCCGTGCTACTTACAGTATGCACCATGAGTACCCTATTTCAGTACAGTGATAAGACGCTGGTGTTCGTGTACTTCTTTTCCTTTGGCCTTAGTGGAATAATGCTTTCTTTTATGATTTCCACGTTCTTCACGAGAGCAAAAACCGCAGTAGCTGTCGGGACCCTTACTTTCCTCGGGGCATTCTTTCCCTATTATACTGTCAACGACGAAACAGTCTCCATGTTAGTCTTCATTCCATGTGATTTCGTAGTTGTACTGATATCTGCAGTGTATTAAACTCCTTGTTTATTTCTCATGTAGGATAGTGAAAGTGATTGCTTCTTTCCTTTCACCTACGGCCTTTGCTTTAGGATCCATCAATTTTGCTGACTACGAGCGTGCTCATGTTGGACTCCGGTGGAGTAACATGTGGCGTGTATGTTCTTTTAGATCTCTATCTTCTTTGTTATTCATTTTCTGTACTTCACTGTCCTGTTCACTTATATCATGACTATAACTACAGGAATCTTCAGGAGTGTGTTTTTTTGTCTCTCTCCTGATGATGTTACTTGACAGTCTGTTATACTTTGCAGTTGGCCTGTATCTTGACAAGGTAACTCTTCTGGACTCTGATAAATTTTCTTAAAAGTTAATATCGATTCTGCTTTCTTCTCCCTTTTCTCAGCTGACTGTAGTTGCTAGTTTATCCTTTTTTGCTTTGTTTTTTCTTAGAAGTTCTTTTTTAAAAATTTTAAAATGTCATTACAGCTTGTTATTGGTAGATTCGTGTAGGATTTACGTATTTTAATCGTTTGGAGTATTCTATAAAATCTGCTATAATGGTATCATTTAGGATGAGTTTGAGAAGTTTTACTTATTCAATCAGGTCCTCCACAAGGAGAATGGATTTTGTTACCCATTGCGTTCCCTGCTTCAGAAGTGCTTTGGAAGGAAGAAAAATACCAGAGATAATTATGCATCCACCTCAGAAGTCAAATTCACTGAGAATTATGATGAAAAAAGTGGTACCGAATTTATAAAAGATGTAGCAGGACCAACTCTAGAATCAATGAGCTTGGAGATGAAGCAGCAAGAATCAGATGGCAGGTAAATTTGCGTCATGTGGATTTTTGAGATTTTATTAGTGCATATATGCAATAGGTATTTGTTTGTCTTACAGTGTTACTGTACAATATTTCCAGATGTATTCAGATCAGGAACCTACGAAAGGTGTATGCTACAAACAGGGGAAGCTGTTGTGCTGTTGATTCCTTACAACTGAATTTATACGAGAATCAGATTCTGGCACTTTTAGGTATCCACGATTGGTTGTTTCTTCCAGTTTCTGTGGCTTCACTGGCTTAGTTAGCTTTAGTTTACCTAAAACAAGTTGGTTAATAGTCCTTGAAGACGAACGTTTGGTTGAGAACAAGTTTTGCGGGACCAATGATTAGTTTAATTTTGTGCATACTTATTTGATGTGCAAAAACGTGTACAAACTTTTGCTTTATCTTTTAATTTCCTTATTACGATACAGTAGTATCCATTAGACTTGCAAGACTACTGGAATGAACTTATGAATGTTATGTCTGTTTCTTCTCTTGGTTTATAAGATCACTCAATGATATCATTAGTAGGACAATGTACTTTTGTAATATTTTCTATTTTTAATATAATCATATACAGGTGCATTTTTGCCTTTCTTTAATGAAATTTATTACTTTATCCACAAAAAGGATCATGCAATGTCTTGTGAAATTTTTGTCTGACTTTGTCAGAATGTGAGCATTTATTGTGTTGAGATTTTCTGTTTTTTATTTCACCAATCCTTCAGGGAAAAATACCATTTACTAGTTCTCTTGAATTTCAAGTTTTTTTTCTTGCTGTTTATCTCGTTTATTTCGGTTGATTCCGTTGATTGAATGTAACTTCTTTATTTTTGAAGGGCACAATGGGGCTGGTAAAAGTAGTACAATAGCCATGCTTGTTGGTCTCATTTCTCCTACTTCTGGAGATGCTCTGGTCTTGGGGAAAAACATCTTAACTGACATGGTAAATCGCACATTTAGATCCTCATAGTTTGACAAGATTTAGAGCCTTGAAATGTTGATGTCAGTCACTAGTACGTTTGTGCATGTGTGCGCGCGTTTTTTTGTGCCTGTTCATCAAACCGTAACGAAGAACTTGTTTATTTAATCGTTTAGCTCAATGAAATTAATCGTGGTGGTTGCCCTCTTATTGTTCATCTTGAGTCTCTTTTGTTCAGACCTTCAGACACTCTGGTTATCTGACTTAGTTTTGTTGCTTTAACAGGATGAGATACGGAAGAGTCTGGGAGTCTGCCCTCAGTATGATATTCTTTTCCCAGAATTAACTGTAAGCAATTTATTTGTGTGCCGTGGGAGGTTCCCACTTTGTGAGGATTATAGTTACCTTGTGATCCACATGTGTGATTAGTTGACTGCATTAATTCTGAAGTGGTGTCATCTATAAATATTCACTTCGTTAATTTTTGTAACGAAGACGTATCTACCTCAAAAAATCTGTTCTCTATTTTTGAAAAGTTTTAATTTTCTCTTCTGAACATTGCAATTAGCTAACACTTGTAGATCGCACCTGATTAATATCAATTTAAAACCAGCATAGAACCAAAGATTTCTGAGCACTCCTGATGATCCTATTAGTTCTACTAAACAATGATGATATTTGTATCAAGGCTTTGATGCATGATGATGTTATGGGACATCACCGAAACTCTTCTGTTGCATGGTCCATTTCTTTGCTATGTTTGTATTTTTTGTTTTCAGAGATTCATGTGCTCTATGCTTTTAGTTGACAGTGTAACTCCCCCGATTCATGACCATATCGTGCTTACATGATTTTTTTCAGGTGAAGGAACATTTAGAAATATTTGCTGATTTAAAGGGTGTTTCAGAAGATTCTAAGGAAAAGGCTGTGACTGAAATGGTTGATGAAGTGAGTTTTTGCATGAGCACTATTGCTCTAAATGGATTACGGTGCTATTTCTTCTTGAATGTAGATTAAATCATCAATCCTGGACAAAATATCTGGCATCGCCTTTTTTCTAGCAAGATGAACTGGTGGTTTTTATCCTGATTGTTACAGCACTAGATACTTTTAAAAACCAAAAGGGCTGAAAGAGGTCCTATTTCGTAGAATAAGTAGTTAAAATCTAAAGTCTTGTAAAGTTTATGGCGGTTGTAGAAAGAAAGTCTACTGGACGTGGGAACTTTTCTGCATAGAGCCTTCACATACTATGAGCTAAGTTAAGCGGACTCTTCACCTTTGATGCCACACCCGTGTCGGATTCTCCAAAAATGCACCACTTTTGGAGGAGTACCTGAGACACACCTGTTATCATTTCTGAAAGAGTCCTAGCAACATAGACTATGAGTAATTATTGATTGCATAAGCGCCTGTTTCTTGATAATTTTGACAAATGTAGCTGCTCTCCTTCCCCCTTGGTCCTGTTTGGTAACTAATTTCTTCCATGGCTTAATTCAGAATTCATCCTTTTGTGCTTAATAAGCTGACCGTGGACAGGATTTTGTTCTTTATGTTTCGTAAGGTTGGATTGGCAGACAAACTTAATACTGTTGTTAAAGCTCTTTCTGGAGGTATGAAAAGGAAGTTGTCCCTTGGAATAGCTCTTATAGGGAACAGTAAGGTTTGTACAAGTTAAGCAAATTTGTTCATTGATTGTGCCTTGAACTTCCTGATTTTTTTTTCTTCTTCTTAGGTTATTATTCTCGATGAACCGACAAGTGGAATGGATCCATACTCTATGCGGTTAACTTGGCAGCTGATTAAAAGAAAAAAGAAGGGAAGAATCATATTACTTACAACACATTCCATGGATGAAGCTGATGTGCTAGGAGATAGGATTGCTATCATGGCCAATGGCTCTCTAAAGTGCTGTGGGAGGTGTTTCTCTTTGCGACTGAGAGCTTCAGTTTATTTTTGAATAAAATTCTAGTTCCACTTGGGGGTTATTGTATATAATACATGGCTCTAGGAAAAGTGTACTTTGCTACCCTTATGAGGAGTGGC
>JBDJHY010000087.1:6215849-6228533 GCA_039654485.1 Withania somnifera
AAATAAACAATTAAACAAATGATAGTAATATGAATATTATTTTTATAAAAACTTCATAAATTTATATATATATATATATATATATATAAAAAAAAAAAATTAATTTAAACCGGACTGGGATGGACCAGGAAGGGACGGACTGGGAAGAAAATGGGATCCCGTCCCATCCCGGTAGAACCCGTCCCGTCCCATCCCGTTTAGTACTGGACCGGGACCGGTACCGGGACATCCCATCCCGTTGCCAGCCTTATTGGCAAGCTATAAAAACCTGTATAACCCATACAAACTCAACTCATCTGCTCGAGTTACTAGCAAGACAGCAGAGAAACCAAATGATACCCAAGCCTAATGTCTGTATGTTTGTTCCCCTCTCTCTCACACACACATACACACTATTATGCATGTACAAAAGAGGAATAAACACCCAAATATCAGAAAATATCCACCATCTATAACCTTTCAAATTATTCTGTTGAAGCCATCATTGCAATATATTTAGTTTCTATACAACTGCCCCTAATGTGTCCTGTTAACCAAGAAAGTCTCTTTCTCCATGCCTCCCTTTCTCAATCTCACAGAGAAGCTGCTTTTTTTAAATTCTTATCCGCTTCCACTTTCAAACTAAGATCATTACACTACTTTCTCCACTCATGCCCCTGTGTGTAGCTGTGCTGTCCGATTTCTCCATCTCTTTGCTGCTTAGGGCATTTCAGTGCACTAAGCTCCTGATATGCGCGGGGTCCGGGGAAGGGCTTGACTACCAGGTCTACTGTATGCAACCTTACCTTGCATTCTGCCAGAGGCTGTTTCCAAGGTTCGAACTTGTGACCTCTAGGTCACATGGCAGCGACTTTACCACTTACTCCAAGGCTCCCCTTCCTTAGAAAATCATAATTCTTTTTAGGGTTTTGTCAGTGTTGTCAAACGCGCACTTAAGCCCTGAAGCGAGGCTCAAAATGTGTGAATGTTTCGCCTGGCTTAATGTGCGCTTCAGTATCGTCATCAAGATTCTAAGACATATTTTCCCTTGCTAATGAGTCTTTTCTGAAAAAGCGACATTAAGCAATTGATATTTCACTTTATCGTAAATTTTTTTCAATTTGTTTTACATATATTTGTCATTCGTGATTATAATTATTAGTCTTGAACTACACATCTTTATTTGTATTGTTTTCTCCTCCGTTAAAGCCCATGCTTTATTTGCGCTTAAAGACCCAATGGACCTTAGAGCTTTTTTGCGTTTTTTGCTTTTGATAACACTGGGTTCTATAAGAGGATGCTTGATTATCGTCTTGTTCCTTTCTCTTACTCTTCCTCTTTTATCTGATAATTTATTTGAGGAATAGAACTAGCTAATGCTTTAGATGTACTTGAATTGGTAATTTCATATTCTTCCACAAACAGGTTCAACAGACATAGGATTTTCATATATATTAGCACCAAGGTGCGCAAACGTTGAGTCCGTAACCTTCTTGTTATTGGACAAACAGGATCACAATTTGAAACCATAATATTTCAGTTAAAAAGCAACACGTACCGGGAGGTTTGCCTCTATCCCTCGAAAATAAAAGAGCAACAGCAGCTGAACTCGCCCTTTTTTTATTAGAAGGGTTAATTGCAGTTTCACTTTGGTATAAAAACTGAGATCCTCCATCACCCACAATGACGGTCTCAGTGGAGAAGGCATAATCTACAAACACAAAAGAGGGCACTGGAAATATAATTTGTTTCTCACAGAATCAAATAAAAAGACAAATCTGCACCCATACAAGTATATGTAACAAATAAAGTTTTTCATAAATGAAAAATTATGAAGCTTACTCACCGAACTTTTCAAGGACGTGTTTGATGTCAGTGTCCTCATCCTAGAACAACATTCAAATGGATTTTATTACACTTAAGGTAAAAAGAAAGCAGGTTGATCGTATAAACTAGAAAAGCAAATACTCCAACAGTCCCTCAATGTTCATTCCGGCATTTTAATCCAACTTGCTCTGAGTCTAAATTGATTGGTTCAGGCACTCATACAGAATCTGAATTGCAAGAGGATTAATTTTATACCATTCATTCACAATTTATGGAATATTAGGCATCAATGGAATAAACTGCTTTGCACAGGGCCCAAGAATTAACAAAACGATAGGTTTACAAGACTTTGGACTTACAGAAAATAACAAAATCCCCACTGGTGATGCCAATCCAGAACGAGAGGATGAGCGTTCCCTGACACTGAGCACGAGATCATCAATCATGAGCGCTTGATTTCGCTGAAATTTGTACTCCCCGTTTTAGTGTAGCCAATCATTATAGATCAAGTTAGCACAAATTCTCTAGTAGGAACTTCATAAAATTTGAACTGAATATCAAGTTAAAAAGTGGAAGTTCAAATTTCTCTCAATTAGGCAGACGATCTTTTTTAAAAGAAAAAAAAAATATGACAGGACTGTACTGGAGCAAACAATTACCCGAGTTTTTGACAATGGGATTAAATCAATTGTCAATCCTGGCAAGAAACCAACAGTTAGTAAAGCACCATGGTTCTCATTACCAAGATTACCATGAGCCTCATCATCATCAAAAATGTCCCACTGAACCTGTAAAACATCATTTTTCTTCACTTCAATTCTTGTTAAAAAGCAGTCACAATGCAATCCCAAAAAATTCTAGTCTATAACCAATAGACTCACCTCTTCAAACTCATTAGAGGTAGCATTTTGCCCAAAAATTCCTTGGGATATTGAAGTAATTATTGGAATTTGGGAGCCAAATCTACTTGTGATCTGCAGAAATAATTCATAGTTTGAGTTATTAAGGCCACTATAGTAACAACATACAATATTTCAATTGAGACAACAAAAAAGGGGATTCTAACTGTGCTAAAAATTAGGTAAATTATTTGTTGGTAAATAGATACCGTAACACAAATTACATCAGTCACTTTGTAACCAGTTGATCTAACGTTCGTTTGGATCAAGAATTAGTAGATCTCTCCTAAAAGTCTTACGCCAATATATGTTCCCAACAATCCTACAGCTAACTGCAACAATTATATAGAGTTAAACTGGTCTGTTACATTTTCTTCACCTTCTTTTACTACATTCATTCTCCTTCCTTTTGCACATTATCTCTTCCTTCTCAGTTCTTCTATTTCATCTTAAACTTCTTCTTTTTTTCTTTTTTTTCTTTTTTTCTTTTTGAGAAATGGGAAGTGAATTATAGATGCAGTACTAGAAGATGCTGCCAAATTATGTTGTTCCGACTCTTCAAAAATTTCTTTGGACACGTTCCAGATCCTCCAAAAGCAGTACATATTTGGAGGATCCGACAACATTTTGGAGAGTCCAAGCAATATAGCTGTCAAAAGTATTTACAAAGCACCACCTATCTTAAAGGGATTCTATGAGATCTATCACTACTTCAGAATCATTTATATAACTAATTACATCAAAATAAAATAAAGCAAACAATTCATTTTAGTCTTCTAAAAAGAACAGTCCAGAAAATCCATGGTGGGACTGTTTGCTGCCATTTCTTTCAGCTCTGATGTTCCAGCAATCCAGAAGTTCAGTTATATGTCCTGATATGCTCCATTTATACTAAATTGAAAGTAAATCCAAGTTGATTCTTGAAGAGTTGAATTATTGTTTAAACAAAACTAAGGTCATAAATTATTATGTTATATAAATGAATAATACTCTCTAGTCCCACTCTATAAGACACTTTTAACTTGGTAATGTACCAAAATGTGCGGGACAGGGACTTCTATTTCTGTGAATGGAATTATTCTATACAATTTTCACAACTTCTAAGAGTTTTTTCGATATGTATTTTTCATAAGAAGCCATTTTTCATAAGTAGGTTATAAATATATGACCAGCAACAAGAGAGTGCTAGTGCAGTGAACCAGTTACAATGATCTGTTAGTTACAACCGACTATGTAAAGAGTTTTCAAAAGCCAGAATGACCTCTACATCCTGAGTGACACCTACCTCGGCCATGTTGTCCCAAAAAAGAAAGGAACATTATAGATTTGAACTTAGGACTAGGTTATTCTCCTTTTTGTCATAAAAAATCTAGAATTCCTTTCTTTCCAAGTGGTCCACCAAATAGCAACAGAGATGATACTCTATAGTAGAGTTTGGCCACACAAATGTTATGGCATATTTAAGACCACAATTTCAAAAGTTCTGTAGCTAGTTCTATAGCCACACAAATGTTATGGCTTTTTTTTGATGGAGAAATTATGTTATGGCATATTTAACACACAAGTTCCAAAAGTCTCTCCGTCTTTCATAAACTCCATGCCTAGTCAAAGTAAGTCCTAAGCCATATAAATTGAAATAGAGAGAGCGTATGAAAGTCAAATTAATAACTTAATCTCCGAGAAAAAGTATTCATACTAATAAAAAACATTTCCTTTTCGATTTAGATAATTTGGCAAACAGGCTCATCAATTGAGTCATGATGTATAATACACATAAATGCTAAATAGAGAGATAAGAGTGCAAACCAGTCGGTGAGCTTCGTCCAGGTCAAAAGCAGGACCAATGGAAGCAATGACAAACTGGGGCCGAATCGGACTAGCTAAAACTTTGTCAACAACATCATTCACAGCAATCTAAAAATTGAATTCAACAAGTTTAAAAAGTTTGAATTCCAACTCAATAAATTCATGTAATAAACATATAAAAAAAAAATACTACCTTTGTTCCAAAATAGTTCTCCAATTTGGTTCTCTTAGATCCAACAAACCGATCTGTTATCAAATTTTAGTCATTTTTTTATCACTTCTCTTTTATAATTGTGTGTTCGAGTCAGCTTATCCGCACTTTAACTAATTTCCCGGAGTACTCTCCACTTCGCACAAGCACAGGTATTGAATACTCTGTCCACCAAGGAGGCTTGGACAAAGGGAAAAATAACTGGTATTGTTGCTTCCACTAGATTTATATCGCTTCTCAGCTTGTTTTTTGAATTCTGAATTCAAATTATTAAACATAAATTACTCCTTGTATCCCAAAAAAAAAAAAGGAGGGGTTTGGAAGACAAGGGTTAGTTTCTATTACTTATTATGTCTATTCGGACAACATTTCTTCAATTGTCAGATATAAGTAAAAGGGCAGCCTAATGCACTAAAATTAAAGCTCCTAATGTATGCGAGGCCCGTGGGAAGGGCTGAACAACAAGGAGTATTGTACGCAATCTTACATTTCTACAAGAGGTTATTTCCACAGGTTCATGCATTTTTGCAAGAGGTTGTTTCCCTGGATTGAACCTGTGACCTCCGGGTTACATGGTAGCAACTTTACCCATTACACAAACGCTCAACTTCATCCAAACATAATTATTAAAAAGTTCAGTAAAAACTACGCCAAATCCAAATTTAAATAGTTAAAAATAGTTTAAAAGCATGATAAAAAGAATGGATCTTCAAATCGTAGTCACGCATCCACTTCTTCACTTTTATTTTATAAGTAATACTCCCTTTCAATTTGTTTGTCTTAGTTTACTTTTATGTATGCTTTAAAAAGATATCTTTTTCCCCTTTTGACAACTCTTTAATTTCAACTTTCCACATGACATATTTCAGATCACAAGATTAAAGGACATGTTGGTACATTATATGTATCTTTAGTTTAAGACTAGAAGATACAAAAGACTTCCTTAGTTTATTAATCTCCATGACAAATCAAAACGAAACAAAAAAATTGAAATGGAGGGAGTAATTTGTTCTTCAAATAGTATTCAGAAACCCCTTTCTTCACTTCTTCAATATAGTGACACTTAAATTCATAAATTCTATAAGTACTCCAAAATCATAAATTCTATACTTAAAAGTAGTTGGCAAAAAGCATATAATAATCCAAAATATGTTGATTTTTCAAATAGTAATAGTACCATTTCAAGACTTCACGAGAGACAATTTTTCGCACCCAAGGGTGTGATCTAGTGGTCAATGAAGTGGATTGACCACGAAGAGGTCCTAAGTTCAAATCCCAAAGACAAAAACAATAGCTGATTTCTTTCAATATTTTCTAGCCTTAGCGGACAGAGCCAAGGTAGTTGGTATTCCTTGAAATTAATTGAAAGAAGGTGACATTTTTTCTAATTAGTCGAGGTGACGTAAGCTAACTTGAACATCACGGTTATCAAAAAGGAGAGTGACATTTTTTCTAATTAGTCAAGGAGCGCCCTTGAACACCAAGGTTAAAACAAATGCATTTTTCTGTAATTAGTCGAGGTACGTGCAAACCAACTCGAACACTAGGGTTAGAGTCAAAAAATTTCTAATTAGTCGAAATGCAAGCTGACTAGAACACCAAAGTTATCAAAAAAGAGTGACAATTTTTATAATTAGAGTCTATTAAAACAACTTCTCTACCCTCCCAAATCACACTTATAGGATTACACCGGATATATTGTAGTTGTCGTTCTTTATCAAGGTACGTGTAAGCTGACTCAAACACCATAGTTATAATAAAAGACTCACATTTTTTAATTCAAGTGCATGTCCACAAGCTGATGCGAATACTAGCACTATAATAAAAGAGTGACATTTTTCAAATTAGTAGTGTCTATCAGAAACAACATCTCTACCTTGTATAAGGTCTACATACACCCTACCCTCGTCAAACCCCATTTGTGGGATTACACAATTTTTTTTCCGATAACCGTAGTGTCATGGCCATCTTTTGAACACCTCAACTAAATCCACGGAATACCTATTAACTCCCACTATCAACAGGTACTAGGTACTAGGTTACTCTGACCACCAAGACTAGGACAGTGGATATATTGTTGTTGTTTGGTAAGAAGATCCTGAAGCTAAACACTAAACTCCCTAATCTCGGCAGGAACCATACAATAAAGGTTTTATTTAGCCGAGTGTTTTGCCTTGGGGTGCTTCTGTTCTATTTGTGAATAAAAAAGATGGTTAGGACGACGGCTTCAATGGCAGAGGGCAAACCCTCTGCACCTTCAGC
The DNA here is from genome assembly GCA_039654485.1 of Withania somnifera. Taxonomy (NCBI): domain Eukaryota; kingdom Viridiplantae; phylum Streptophyta; class Magnoliopsida; order Solanales; family Solanaceae; genus Withania; species Withania somnifera. The sequence continues at coordinate 6,222,834 of JBDJHY010000087.1, forward strand.
TAGTGTCCACAAAACTCACTCAAACACTAGTGTTATCAAAAAAAGTTGAACACTGAACTCCCTAAGCTAGGTAGGAGACATAAGGTAAAGGTTTTTATCAGGCCAAAGCGTTTTGCCTTAGGGTGATTCTATTCTATTTGTGAAGAAAAAGGATGGTTAGGACGAGGAATATCCCTCCATGCCTAGGGGCCAAGGTAGAGGTCAAGCACGAGTTGCCGCACCTATACAGAGCCAGAGTTGTGTCCAAGCTGACTCGAACGCCACAATTATCAAAAAAGTGATCCACATTTTCTCTAACTAGTCAAGATGCACATAAACTCACTCAAATACTAGGGTTATCAAAAAAAGCTAGCAACAAAATTACAACAAAGAGCTTATATACTTTAATTTTTTTGAGATTACCGGAAGAGAAGCGTTAAGAGAAACAGCAGAAGAGAGTTTCGGAAGTGAAAGGAGACGATTGATAGTAACGTTCCATGAACGGTTCACACATGCTACTGCTGCACATTCAACTGCTGGTAATTTTGTGAAGATTTTGTATAGAATATCTTCTCCGATCATCTCAATTGTCGCCGCCGGTAACGGTGATGTCATTGCCGGCGATTTCTGTTTTGGGTTCTCCATTTTACTGAGGTGAATAGCCTCGCCATGTAGTATTTGATGTGCTTGGATTTTAGCATTTCGGTGCTTTGATTATTGGTATATCTAACTCTAGTCCATATAAGTTGTGTATATATTTTTATGGTCCTCTTAGTATGCAATATGTTGTTATAGGTTCACAGTATTGAGCATATAACTTTTTTGGTTTGTTTGTTTTTCCTTTGATGTTCGGAACTCGTACTTTAACATGTTGATTAAACATGTCGAGACATAGATTAAGATATTGGTAAAACAATAATTTAGAAGAGCGTGATTTAGGAAGGGTAAATTAGTTCAGTTATATCGAACAAATTAGTTAGTACAAAAAATATTAAAATAAAGGAGATAGTCAAAATAGTGCAAAACGTGATGAGAGGTCATTGAAATTTTTTTTTAATTAAATTTATGTTTCATATGACTGTTAAACATACTAGTGGTCTTTCGAAAACAACATGCTTCTACCTCCAAATGGTAGAGGTAAGATTTATATGTCATCTGTCTTCTTGAGACCCTACTTTATAAAATGATAGAGGTAAGATTTACGTATCCTCTATCCTCTTCAGACTCTCCCCCACCCCTCCACCCCCCACTTTATGAAATTTTAGTGAATATGTTATTTGTGTTGCATATGACCCATTAAAAGAGAATGTTTTTTGCTATAATATAATAACTTTCATGTTGAAGTCAAATTAAAATTAAAGAGATTTTTAAAAATATTTAAAGAAAAATTATTTTTAAAGGAACAGTTCATATCTATCTATATATTTTATTCAACATAAATAATTATCCTTGTTATTGTTCAGAATTTATCTCATTTTCAAAACTTGAACGCCAAACCCAGTAATAAAATGAAGGATACTATGATGAATGTTAGTTATTTATCCATCGAAGTAATATGTTGACATAATACCAAACAAATATTCATATTTGACCTCCACTGACAAATATGCACTCAAATTTAAAAATGCAAATTTAGATTTTTCAATTCGGTCTCAACTAACAATGACAAAGCCTAGTTCTTGAAGTTGGACCATAGGGTGACAATAAGTCATTTGGCATATTTACATGTGATAGATCTACACACCCATGGCTTGTTAATTCATCCTTCATTTTTTTTATAAAAAAAAAAAAAAATCTTGATGTTCGATACTATTTTGGAGTTTCATCACACGCAAAGTTCATTAAAGAAAAAACGCTCTCTACTTGATTTTTTCTTCATTCTTGTGATCTACTTCTGATTGTGAGTGAAAGGATCCTAAAACTAACCCACAACAACGTTCGATGGTAAAACATCAAAACTTAGTACTGCGTTCATAACATTAACTATCTATAAATAGGTTTAGGAAGAATATCGTTACTTGGTTAAGAGTCTTATCTATCGAGACTTATATATCTCAGTAGGCTCATTGGAGAATAAGACGCTCTCCAATCACACTACCAAACAAATGTGATTTTTCTTTGAAAGTTCCTATCAAAACGTTGTTAAAAATATGAAATTCTCATAAAAAGTACTTTCAACAAGACAAATATTTAGTGAACATCACCTAATTAATTGCCTAAATATAATTAGGTATTTTGGTAACACTCACTGCTTTTAAGTCATAAATAGCCAAATTTCAATCATTGTAAGTAATCTATAATCATGTGTAACAATTGAAAAACTACTAATTCTCCAAGCATTATTCATTATCCATATCTCTAATAAAGGCCCTATAGGTTAGACAAAAGGCTAAAAAATTAGAAACTTCAAATAATCAGATTAATAATATCAAATATTAAATGATTATATAATAGAAAATTTTTGAATATCCCCTATTAGTCATATAATACTTTCTGATATTTACTTTATACTAATACAGACCGAATTTGAAAAATTCTTAACTGTGTTTGTAATAATAAACCAAACTATCAAGTATCACCTATGTTTTGGCCTCAAACTATCGCAATTTCTAGGATAAATTACATATGGTATTTACATTTTATTTCTCTACTTTTTAAAAAATTATAAAATATACCACTTTTTCTTAGGCACGGTACATAGGAAGGGACGTGATACATCACATGTATCACGCATACATAACGTATTGTGTATCTAACCATGTATCTGAACGACTTAATTTGTCTGTATTTAGAGAATTACTTGTGTTATGTATCACGACCCTACATATGTATTTGTAGAATTTTTTGAATTATATATCCACCCCTCAGTATGTATCTGGAAGTTTTGTTGGGTTATGTATCGTTCTATCACGATCCTCCATATGTATCAGGCATAAGGTAGTATGAAATTTAATATTAAAAACTAGCAATATGAGGAATAATTGAGTCCTACATCAGAGTGTTTTTACGGTAGTTTACCCCTACTTTTACTCACAAATGTTCCCATGGGCTTTTTGTAATGGGCCTACAAAATGACATAAACATTATGGATCAATTGTTAACCAAACATGTATAATGACCCGAAAACCCAAAAAACACCTGAAAACAGTTCATGAGCACAAGCTAAAAAACGAGATTTTTATACGTTGTGGTGCCTTCCAATGCAAAGTTTCAATAAATTCTTTGTAAATTATCAGACACCATTTGCTAGATTGATCAGTTTTCGTCATTCTTGCAGCAAATTGTTTGTTGGAGGTATTTTTTACTTGTTTACTGATACTATGATGCTATTTCTTTACTAGTATATCATGATGATGAGCATGTATTTAATAAAATTTTAGTTTCTCATTCAGTGTTCGATATCTTTTTTGGAGTCCCACTAATCTGAATTCGCGTCAGGAAGTCCCGACCCACTTTGTGGCTCAAACCGAGACTTCTGATTTTGGATGAAGGGGTATATGCTATGGGCATATAGTTTCGGTGAAAGTAAAGTAAAGCAGTCCTTGTTTTTGGGTCCACTAATTTGGATTTGTTTTTCACCTATGAATATGGTGGAAGATGCGAATTAGGGCGTAAGTAGTAGGCAGGATTGAGTTCTAGTAGGGAGGTGTGCTTTATTTTGTTTTTCCTACTAGTAGTAGTTTAGTGTGATTCTTGTAGTGTCTTATCTTGGAGTTGTATTAATGTGTTGATTGTTTGTGTGATTCTACAGTAGTAGTGTTATTGCTATTTGTTGTCATTCTGATATTATATATTGTTTATTGTTTAAGTAGACAGTGGTCTATCGGAAACAACCTCTCTATCTCACCCTGAGGTAATTGTACGGACTGTATACGCTTTAACCTCCCCAGATTCCACTCTGTGGGAATTTATTGGGTATGTTGTTGCTGGTAATATTTAGTTTTGTATTCCTCAAATTCAACTTGAAAATTATGTATTATCCTGTTTTGCTAAAAAAGGTCAAAATTTTTACTCATAGTGGCATAACAATAATGTTGTCTGAAGCAAGGCTAAAAAAGTGTTAAGCGCTTCATCTTGCTTAATGTACATTTTAGTGTAGTCATCAAGGTTCTAATGCGTACTTTCCCTTTCCAATGAGTCTTTTGTGGGAGGCCGCACTAAACAATTGATATTTCACTTTATCGTATTTTTTTTTCTTTCCAGTTTTTTTATTCATATATTTGTCATTCATGCTTATAATTATTAATTTTGAATTAAATGTATCATTTTGTAGTTTTTCTCGCTTTTCACCTTTTTTTGTTAAAGTCCATGGTTTATTTGTGGTTAAAGCCCTAACAGATCGTTTTTACATTTGTGCTTTTGCTTTTGAGAACACTACATAGCAATGATCAGTTATTCAAACTATGTTTCAATTATAAACTAGTTAAGACTGACTATATGAATCCTCTATAGTCCTTCAGCTTTATTCAGGTGTGCTTCTTTCCAACTATGCTAAATAATTTGTCATTTAATGCAAATTAGGATTCTGTTTCAGAGGTTCTTGGAAGATTAAGACAGCTATTACTCAGCCATCCACTGGCTACAACCTTTCTCCTTTATTAGGACTTGGAACTAGTTATGTGAATCTAATAGAGGTAGAGTTAGAGCCCGTCTTAGCGGAATTTAAGACTAGCTTTTAGGCACTAAATGCTGGAGCTGAAATTTTCGAATAGTGGTTACATGTTTGGATAGAAGTGTTGAAGCTGAAAATAAAAAGTTGATGTGTTTGGTAAAAAAGTATTTTTTTTTCTGTTAAACTTACAGCGTAGTTTACAAATATGAAGCAGAGTAGTTATATTTGCACCTCAAAGATAAAATAGCATTTCCATAAAGATGTGTTTGAATAGTTGAATGAGCTTATTGATTTTTCCAAATTAGAGGGTTTTCACTCTTACAAATATTCACCGAGTGTGAGGTAAAAGACTTTTGGCAGGCTCTGGTCTGTTGCTTATAGATAAGGTTGCACTAATAATGTCCAGAGTTTCCTAATGGTCAAGAAATCCGTTGTTTCAGTTCCGAGATTCGGAGACAATGGGTTCGTCCTTCTACCTTTCTGCACTTAATCCCAGACTTGGTTACACAACTAGGTTCGAACTTGCGATGTGTGCCTATATCAACACTACACCACCTTTACCGTTGAACCAAAACCTTGGGGTTGTGTTAAAGTTAGGTTCTTTTTCTGGTTACTTATGTAAGTCATAATCTGCTTGCAAGGGAGAAATTCGGGAAGGTATCAGCCAATGACATGATGAAGAGTGCCCATGGATGAGAGTCACAATTTATGTTGCTAAGTTGAGCATAAGCAGAACTAGAATTAGGAGCTGATGATTGATTAGCGGTAACATGTTTGCGTACAACTATTTTCGATCAAGTTTATGCTGTTGAATGAGGGTCTTGCAGTTGCTTACCGCTAAGATTTGAGATATTATGTGCATCCTATAATGTTTTGACACCATATAGGGAACCCAAACCCCAAAAAATTGTGATTGTATTTAAGCTCAAATTCAGATGAACACCTTCTTGTCATATTTAAAAAATGAAAAATTGCAAAGAAGAATAAATTTGGATACTTGTTAACGTGAAATCTCCTCCCTAACCCACAAAGCTAGGGATAAGGTCTGCATACGCCAACCCTCCCTACACCCTACTGTGGGAATATACTGAGACCTCAGTATATTGTTG
>JBDJHY010000087.1:6268623-6282966 GCA_039654485.1 Withania somnifera
CAGAGACCATTGCCATTTCATGGATCTGTTTCGCAGCATTCCAACAACACAAAGACAAGAATTATTAACCTTCACACTATGAAGTAAAATACAGTAATATATGAAATATGCTGATGCAGTTGGATATTACAGAAGAGTCAAAATTAGGCAATCAAACTGTAAAAGGAAAATAAGATCAAATCTGCAGAAAAAGAAATGGCATATCATGAGACGATGGTCAATTTCAAAGCAAATAGAACGTAAAACGTTGAAAATGCTGAAAAAATTTCCTTTACTCATTGCTGGGAGAAGAGGAAACTGCAGTAGGTGGAGAATATCCACATGTGAAGAATTTAAATTGGAGTACAACTGCCACACTATGCATGAAAACTTCTGAAAGATCTTGCAAAACACACACGAGCAACTGGTACTTTTTCCAAGTACCTTATAATTCTGTTTCTATTATCAAGTACAAGTATTTTCATCCATAAGCATGGACAAACTAGCCGTATTTGTGTAGGCTCTCTAACTTTTGGTATACAAATTATATCAGTTTTCTCCTTTTAATGAAATTACTTCACTTCATTAAAAATTTAAAGTAGTACATTGTTAGGGTTGTCGTCCACACCATACACCATAAGAAAAAGCAACCTTCTTGCTGGTATCCTTCATTTTCTCTCCGACTTTCCCACCTTCTCCCTCACCAAATTCGGATAATTCTCTACCAAATGAGCTCACTATAAAGGAATTTTTCCCTCATCTATACTTCCCTTCAATCACTCTGTTGCAATCTTATAACAACCTCCTAAACATTAGGGCAGATGTGACTTTCTGATCACCCATCCTCAAACAACCATGGCATCTCTATTCAACATGACTCTTCATTCACCTTAATGTACGCATGTCAAACTAGCATGACACAGTAAAGGTACTTTGTGTAGATTCATAAAATACACCTGTAATAAGCAAATATAGCATGAATGCACATCAAAGACTTCAACACATCAAATATATGCCCTTGAAAGAGAACAAGCAACATTTACTGAAATGTGGAAAGACAAAAACAGAACATCTCTCACAAGCATTCATCCTGGGTTAGTTAAATTTGGCTTAACTCTTCACCATCCAAAGTTGTGTTAGTTAAAAATAAAGGATTTAAAAAACATAGCATGGGATATTCAAATGCGTTGAAGAGTGACAGCACTAACTACCAATGAGAGCATAATGATTGGATTACCAACCCATTGCTTTCTTATGCTCGTCACATTTCCTGATATCCTAAAAATTGTCCACCCGCCGGGAGCACCCGATAAAATTTGAACAAAATTTGAGAGCAGAAAGTGATCTAATGACCATTAAAACATAAATCCTACTGCAGCTGATGCTTCTTAATGCCGAACACCACTTACTTATTCATGATGCTTCAAGATTTTACCTCTAGGCATTACCTTGCCAGTCAAGTAACCCTGCTTGAATCTGCTCATCTTAGTCCTCACTGTTTTACCAATATTACAACGGCTAATCTCCATGACGGTAGACAGATCGAGTTGAATCATTTATTTCATCTACATTAAGTCAATGACCAACCCAAACAGCATAACACGAAAACAATAAATGCATGATGATAGCAGTCTTACAAAGAAAGTCATCTGCACATTCAAAGATAAAAATACCTGTTGCAAATACTCTTCAACAGTTGTTGCCTCTGCAGGGAAAACATCTTCAAATGTTGTCTGGTGAGGAAGGAATAGAGGAATGTAAAGAAAATTAACAAACGGCACAATCATATAAAACTGTCAGGGAGATTTTTCTAACTCAATTCCTCACCATATATATTTAGAGTATCAATAGCAGAAATAATGAGCCTTTAGATTCTTATTCAAGAAAAAGAAAAAAGAGAAACCCTTTTTTTATTCTGACATTCGGAATTACTAACTACAATTCCAATTTGTGTCCCATTACTAAGAGTTAACTCAGTTGAATGAAGGATACATGCTGCAAAAGGTTTGTAATCATGCATAATATCAGCTTCCTCATGATGGCTTTCTTTAGCAGAAACAGCATCAAACAAACATTTGGCACAACTTAAAGAAACACTTATATGTAAGACCAAATACTTGATCTGAATGTTGTTGGATAAACATCATCACTAAAAAAAATCTACCAAACCTTTGATTTTTCATTCATTACCTGAAAACCATTTAGATGTAATCATCCATTCTTTGCGTATAAATTCTCAAAGTGAAGCACTACTGAAAATAAATTACTGACTTGGAAGCTCTAAATAGGAAGGAAAGTTGTACCTTTAACTCAAAAGACTTGAGATCACGAGCAAGCTGCTCTGCGTTGATACCCTCACGAGCTAGTAACCTATCAAAGCAAAGGAAACAAACAATCAGACAATCCACAACCTACATTTCTGTTAGTTCTTAGTCTCCATATTCCAACCATTAAACCTGATCTATTATATTGTATGCAAAGAGATTACAAGTAAATAAGTAAAACTTTAAAATTGTTTTGAAAGATCAGGTGAGAGTATGAAACAAAACCTGTGCTTCGGAACTACTGAAAAGAACAGAAAAGGATGGCAAAATAATGTGATATGGGAAAGAAATAAGCATTTTTATAACCGAGAAATCTTTTTGGAGCCAACTATTTGGGCCAAATGCAGCCTCCGAACCTCGGGGATGGCGGGCTCACCCCTCTACCCTTCCCTACTTAAAAACTGAGCTTAGTTCGTTAAGAAGTCCCACATCGGTGGTGAAGCAGATGGGTTGTCTCTTTATATGGATTGGGCAATCTTCATCATGGGCTAGTTTGGGGATTGAATTAGGCCCAAGGTCTATTTCTTACAAGAAATCCCAGCTCTTGTTTCCTAATGTTGGGCCTCCATACTGAATTGTTCACGCTCTAAAGTCTTGGGGGTGAGGGGTGCATGAAAAAGTCTCACATCAGTAGTGAAGGGGGTGGGTGGACTCTACTTAAGCAACCTCACCTCTTCAACTAGCTTTTCGTCTTGGGTTAGGCCCAAAATTCATTTCTTTAACCGTCCGCTTGAACAATTCTGGAATTTGTGACCTTAGACACGTCCCTCAACCTTTGATAATTGAGCGAACCCATGGGGTGGGATAGAAACAAGGTCTTAATCATTATCTGAAACTAAATTGACCATGAATGGGTTTTTGCAAAATGTTGATATACAAAAGTACCACAACTTGCAACTTCACTATACCAAAATCTCAAATGAGTATAGCTAAAATTCATAGTCAAATATCACTTGCAACCAAAATAGGATTTGGAAACTACTCCCTCCATTCACTTTTACTTGTCCTCTGTATTAAAAATATATTTTCATTTTAATTATAACTTTTAGCTTTTGAAGAGAAAAAAAAAATCCATGCTTTACCCTCAACCTTAATTACTTATTCCACAAATCATCAATTAATATACGGGCATTCTAGTCAAATATCACTTACAACCAAAATTAGGATTTGAAAATTACTCCTACATTCACCCTACTTGTCCACTATATTAAAGATACATGTTTGCTTTTAATTGTCACTTTAAGCATATGAAGAAAAAAATATATCTTTTTCATGTTTTACCCTCAATATTAATTACTTATTCCCCAATTATTTCCCAAAATCTAAAGACAATACACATCAATTAATATGGATATTATAGCAAAATACTCTTTCTTAACTGCTTTGATTTGTTGCACTTAGAGCCTCTAGGGTCTTTTAGAAACAGTCTATGCCTCGACAAGGTAGAGATGAAGTTTGCATAGACTCTAACCTCTTCAAATCCCACTTGTGAGATCACACCATCTATATTATTGTATATTATTGTATTGTAGTAAAGAAAAAACCTCCTATTATCATTGTCTCTTTTTTTCTTTTTTATAGTCGTGGTTCCAAATTACCTTTCAATCATCTCAACTAATTCTATGTGATAGCTGCCGCCACCACTGACAACAAATATCAAATAATTAGGTAGAGGAAAAAATTGTGTACACTCTATCCTTTGCAAACCCCACTTGTGGGATTGCACTGAGTATATTATCGTATTACAGAAAAAAAAAACTCATATACATCATTGTTTCTTTTTTCTTTTTTTTAAACATTGTCAAGGCCAGCTTTCATGCACCTCTCCTCAACTAATCCTACGGAAAACCTACCACGTCCCACCAGCAACAAATATCAAGTAATTATGTTCATCAAGGATAAGACAGATTATATGAATCACCTAGTGTTTTGTTAAATTCTTTTTTGTCTAGGTGAGATGAATAACTAAGGCTAGTACAAATAAACAAGTAAAAGTGAACGAACGAAGTACTAGTACTGCAAAATAAGAAAAATGTACCTGGTTGCTGCAATAGATTGAGTTGGAGCTTCAGTTCTTAAAGTTTTAGCCTTAAGTTTCTTCGTTAGTGTTTCCAATTGGTCCAAATTCCTCTACAATTTCCAAATCAAAAAAAATATCACCTCACTTTTCAAACTATCAAACTTACAAAACTACAAAACTACAAAACAACAACAACAACAAAACCAGTAAATTCCCACAAAGTGGGGTCTGAAAGCGTAAAGCGTACGCAGTCCATACCAGTACCTTAAGGTGAGATCGAGAGTTTGATTTCGATTGACCCTCAGCTCACGATAAAACCACAGTTATATATAACAATAAACAATATATAGTAGCAGAATAACAGCTAATATCAAAAAAAACGTTGTCGCAAAATAATACAACAATCAATCTATCCGAAACAACAAACATCAATACATATTCAAGCATAAGACACTACAAGCATCGCACTATAACTACTACTAATACAAAAAACAAAACATATCTCCCTACTAGCAAGAACTCACTCCTTTCTTACTAATCTTTCACCCTAATTCGCGTCCTCCACCCCTTACTAAGGCTCATGTGTTTGATTTGTATATACAATAAATATTAAACCCAATTCGGCTAGTTAGTGTATTTAGTTTTTCAAATTTTAACCCCCTAATTAACAATCATGGCTCCAGCTAACAACATAGTCAAATATTATATAATAATCGGATCTGGAGAGGATAAAATATATGTAGTCCGTACCACTAACTCAATAGGTGAGGTTGAAAGACTTTTCCGATAGAACTCGGCTCACATATTATGTAATATTAATATTTAATAAAATAAAATAAAAACTTCCTCACATTTTTAAACTACCAAAACTACAATAAAACAAGTAGATAACAATAACTCAAACACATTAACCAAAAAAATGAAAATAATTATCTATTTTTTTTATTTTTGAATGGAACCTGAAGAGGAGGGAACTGAGTAGAAGGAGCAGCTTGTTCTAGAAGCTTCGAAGAAGAATGTAGAAGTTCACTCCATCCACTCATGTCTACGTCGTTCGCCATTGTTGCGCTTACTACTCAACTTTCGAGGTACAAGCCCTAATTTTGAGCGGTAAAGTTCACAGTTCACACTTATATCTTAAAAAAAATATACAATTCTCTAGAAGCGGGTACACTGTAAGTAATTGTCGGGTTCATTTACAAATATATAACATATAGGAAGTAATGTGATCATTTTTTATTTAATAATATTTTAATTATTTTTTAAATAACATGATTAAAATTAATTAAAAAATATTTTAATATATTTGACATACTTTTAATTTTAAATTATAAATTTAAAAACTTTTTTTATTTCCTTAAACTTTGTAAAAAATTAAAAAAATATTTTTTTTAAACAGAGAAAATAATATTTAAAAGATGTCTACAGAAAAATAGTATTTTTACTGGGAAAAAAAAATTCTATATCGAAAAGAAGAAATGACTTCGGAGGCCTTTAAATTTGGTTCCATTTATAAAGTGGATCACCCTACTCTTATTTTTATCAGCTATACCCTTAAACTCATTACAACAAAATATTTAAAAGAAATTAGTCAAATAGCAATTCATGTAATTTTTAAATTTAAAATGGTTGTATTTTATTATAATAACCTCATTATAGTCAATTTTAATGAGCTATTTATTTTTACATTACCAAGTTAATAATATAAGTAATTGTAGATTTTTAACTTTAATATTACAATTTTATAGAATTTAGCTCTAATGATAAGGATATTTTGAGTGTTTTTTTTTAGATAAATAAGAATTTTATAACCAAAAGAGAGAATGTGTATATAGCATGCTATCACTGATCCCCGTTTCATAAGTCTATTTCAGATAGGGCTATGTATTAATCAGTTTGATTCGATTCAGGTAGGGCCATGTATTAATCGGTTTTGATTCGATTTTAAAGTTTATTAGTTTGACTTACTGATTACCGATTTATAAATATGCTAAACAATTATAGACTGTTAAGATATCAATTTATCCAAATTGAGACTCAATTCAATAATTGTAGTATTTTAAATCGAGTCTCGAGCTAGTAATCCAATAATCTAAGCCATTAGCCCAATAATAATGTTATCATTCAGATTATTGGTTTCGATTTAATTTTAAACAACCTAGTTTCAGATATAAATTTTACCATGTAAAACCAAAAGAAGGATGAAAATCCACTTTGATGACTCTAAGTTGTTGCAAATTAATCACCTCCAAGAGACTTTCATGAAATCAACTCTCATCTTCAGATACAAAATTTTAAATAATTATCATATAATTAATGTATAATTATCTATTCTCATTGTATAATACTTAGATTAGTAGTTAATATATAATTATTAAATATTTTATGTATAATCAGTGGTGGGGTTGTAATAATTACAAGAGTGTTTGAGATATAAAAAATAAGTAAGTGAAAAGGTTAAAAAATTCAACATGTACAATATATACGTAATATATAATTTTATCTGTATGTAAAAGGTGTATTTTTTATCGATTTGGATGAAATTCTGGGCTCTTGGTAGCTCCGCCTTATGTATAGTTAATGTTTAATTATTCTTTTCGTCATATAATATCTATACAAAAGTTAGATCTTAATTATAAATCAATTATAAAGGATAAATATTAACTTATAATCTTTGATTATATATTAAAAAAATATTCTAGCATAACAATAAAAGTATTATAGATTTGATACGACCACATAATTATCGATATTTTTTGTTTTTATAAATTACTTTTTAATGCTACTAAAAAGTTACAAGCATTCTGGGGCTTTGACTATATAAGTTTTTTTCCTCAATTCATTTATAAGATTACATGGCATATGTTGGTGTTTGTATTTCACAAGTTATTTTGAAGTGATACAACTCGGGCTATTTCTTAAATAGAGGTTACAACATAGGCTATTTTTGCAATTTTCAGTTTCTTCAAATTACCTTTAACTCTCTGAACCTCTCCTACTTCTATGGTCGATTTCACAAGGATGAGGAAATTACCAGCTGTGTTAAGGCAAGCTCATAAAGCCATTGCAGATTTTGGTTTACTCAAAATCTTGCAATCTGAAATCAATCATGAACTCTCCACTAAACCCTTTCAGGTATCAGTGTTCTTGCTAAAACCTCCATTTCTTTTTTCTTGCTATTATATTCACAATATTTTTTCTAGCCTTGTTTTTGCTATTTTTTCTCATTCTTATATTATATATTGTTTAGTATTTTATTAGATTGTAGTTTTGTGGTGAGCTGAGGTCTACCGGAAACATGTCTCTACCTCACTGCGTACACTTTTATCCTCCCTAAACCCTGTTTTGTGTGAATTTATGTGGTTGTTGTATATTCATAGTATTTTCTTGAAACCCGTTTTTTGTTATGGCATGAAGTTTATGTGTAAAGGGTTGGTGGTATTTTTGATATGATTTGCTAAAGTTACAACACATCTTTGTGTGGTCCTACAAAGTAGGTTCTCGACAGGGTAGAGTGTATGCAGATCTTACCCTAAAATCTATTGTAGTGAGATTGTTTTAGATAAAAGTAGTCTAGAAAAAAGAATAAATGGAAATAAAAGTGTCATAAAGCATACTGAACAGTAGTACCCAAGGTTGTGGTCCAGTGGTCAATGACGTGGGTTGAGCACCATGAGATATCTGGTTTAATTCCTAGCAGAGACAAACACTAGGTGATTTCTTCCCATATGTTGAACAGAGTTACCTGATATATGATGCTAGTGAGAGGTGGCAGGTATCCCGAGAAACAAGTTGAGGTGTGCGAAAACTGGTCCGGACACCATAGTTATAAAAAAAAGCTTACTGAACAATGTCTTCCACAAATAATATGACAGTCAAAGTATAAGAAATACTGTATAGTTACAAAAATTGAAGAATAGGAAACTACCTGTGCAATATTACGACTGCTACTAGTACATGCATCTAGCAAGACAACACAGTCCTCCACAATTTTCTATTTGAAGTCATCTTCCCGGTAAGCTGAAACTATACCGCGTCCTGACTAATCACCTATCCCCATACTTCTTTGGTCTATCTCTACCTCTCTTAAAACCATGTGTAGTCAACCTCTCACACTTCTGTACTGAGGAATCTAGCCAAATACATGATTTTATAGTTATTTTTGTATACCAGTAAAAAGAGGCTGCATGGAGAGAGTTCTCCTATGTCTTATGCCCATATATTAGATCTCTCAACTTAGTTCCATCATAAAATGTTTACTTGAATTCCGGTTGGTTTCACCCTGACTAATTTGGAATTTAGGTATAGTTGCTGATGTTGTTGAATTCCAACTTGTAAGGCTATCTGAACCTTTCTATCACCAACTAAGATTTATTCCACTTGATCATAATGTTATAGCTTCGGTCTTTGTTAATCAAAGATTAACTACCAAAATTGTAGGGGTTGGAGAAGAGGATCACTCTCCATTGTCCCAGAAGGAAAAATTGCATCAGCATCACATTGAAAAGTACCTAGAATACCTCTTCCATTGTCTGTTCCGATTAATCAAGAAAGCAAGCAACTACCATATGTCCAGAAAGTTGTATGTTCCTTTCCTCAGGTTTAGTTTGATTTGTTTCCTTATGTAGGCCTTTTTAAATTCTTAAGTTGAAAGCAATATTTCGAGATATTAGCTTTGCCTACATGAGTCTCACAAAGTGTAGCAGCCAAAGTCTCGATAAGGATGATGTTTGCGATAGGTCAATGGCTTGCATCAAGATACTCTAGTTATGATGAGTCCTCTGAGATTGTATTTTCTAAGGAAATAAGGGGTTCATGTATTCAATCATAACTAGTTTGGGATTGAGCAATAGGTTATTGATTGAAACTGATATTTTTATGCGATCATTTTACCCAAATGTTAATGTTTTATTGTATGGTTCATCATACCCTTAGTGTTAGTAATGGTGCAGTAGCTTACCATACTTTTATCATAGTAAATGAAGTATCTCATTCAAAAATCCCTTTTGATAAACTGGGTAAAAACAACCCATTATAAAAAGGCATCAAGATGCTATCAAGTTAAAGCAAGTGAAACAGAGAGAAAAAACAACAGCTATGCAAAGAGCATTAAAACTCTAGGGAACCAAAGACGATATCAGAGAGAGGACTCTCTTAAATATTCCTCAAAGTCGTCTAGGGTATGACAGAAGTATTCCTTGCACCAAATATAAAAAGTTTGCTTTGTCCAAGGGACAGAAAAGAAAAACCGGTGCCAATTCAGTTTGGGGTTGAAGAAATGTTAATGATGGCTGCATTCACCAGATGTCTCATACAACACTAGTTCGGTCTATTGAAGCTGAAATCTTGAAATCACTTTTATTATGATCTAATCCACCGTGATATAAGTAACATACTGCAATTTATAGCTTGAAATCTGAGCACTTTTAAGTTTTCTTTTCTTTTTCTGATCAAAGCAGAATGATGAAAGTAGAAGCTTTGGAGATTTTGTCGTAGACTGGGATTCACCACAATTCCAAGATGTGGTTCTACGCAGGATATGCGAGTCAGGGGAGGAAGTTGCTGTTTCTGCTTTATTGGGTGCTGACGGCACTACTGAAAATCCCAAATTTCCCAGGGAAGCTTTTATGAAAGTAGGTGTGAAGAAGTTGGGTTTGACATCCATGCTACAGTTTGATTGTGTGGCAACTGCCCAAGCTGGTGATTGTTTTGACCTTGAAATTCGAAATGTGAACTACATTCCATCATCAGACCTGGATTCTTCAGCCTGCAAAGTTCCCTCTATCAGGTACTTTCATCTTCTTTAGAAGCAATTTAGAACAACTTGGGCTTTTGGGGAGTGAGAGCTCTGCCTTTTGACTTTTACATTTACAAGGAGTTTCAGTTTAAATTCATTGATGGGTCGTCTGGTTTTTGGTATATGGAAAAACAATTCCAGCATAATAATTATTATTTTAATGTGAGACATAACGTGAAATAAGAAAAGACATATTACCAATGCTTGTATTAGAGTATCTAAAAAGAAAATTACCCGTAAAGTAGTCAATATCTACATAACAATTCATGTATTATTCTTTAAATGAATTGGCTGTTGTTTGTAGGTAACTACATCCTTTTATAGGTTCTCTATTTTTTCAAATACTTCTTCTATACAGGCAATTTTGTGCCCAATCTAAGGAAGCCGGTATACTAAAGCTCCCACTACGCGCAAGGTTCAGGAAAGGTCTCGACCACAAGGGTCTATTGTACGCAGCCTTACCACGCATTTTTGCAATAGGTTGTTTTCAAAGCTTGAACCCGTGACTTCCTAGTCATATGGAAACAACTTTACCGGTTATTCCAACACTCTCCAATCTCTATAATAAAATTGTTACTTTATAAAAATAAGTGCACTATTCCTTACCATATAACAATCACTGTTTTATTGTTCCCAATATAACAGTTTTTTTGTTATAATTCAGCACAAAGCTATCACCACATTATAATCCCTGCATAACCCATAAGGACTCAATATCGCTCGGTACTTCTAAATTTTAAGAATTTCAACTTTGGATACAATATCGCTGAATAGCAGGCTTTTCTATCAAATACTTAACCAACTTTTTGTTCTAAGCTCACACAAGTATGTCAGAAATTGTTGGAGTATTCATGCATTTGTCAACTGTTCTCATTAGATGGTATTCAACCGTCTAATCCTGTCAGCTAGAGATGCAAGATATGCCTTTCTTAGTTTATATATGCTGTTGCTGCTTTTCATTATAGCACATTCATATTTAGTTAAACTGATACGATGAGATGCTGGATTTCTTTCATCCTACTTCTTGGCCAAAAGTAGATTTTACTACGTCTGTGAGTGATGTGTCAACTATATAGCTGAACTGTACCTTGCCTTTCAAGGAAAAATAATCAGGAGAATGTTGGATGCTTGCCTCTTAGGTTTCAGAGTTTTGAGAAATAAAGTGTTGAGGTGATCCTGCGACGTATTGGTTTGAGTTTTTTAAAATTCCAACTACACACCTAGTGTAATCCCACAATTGGAGTTTGGGAGTGTACGCAGACCTTACCCCTAACTTGGGAGGTAGATAGGCTGTTTTTGATAGACCCTCTGCTCAAAAAAGAAAATTATGAAGAAGTCGTGGCAAAACACCATAGAGAACATGTCGAAGCATTCTGAAAAATAAGCGCAACTATAACCAAATAATAAGAATAATCTAAGCTCAATAAAACAATAGGCATTGAAGGACAAGAAACTACTTGGGTAATACTACGAATAGTAGTATGGAAAGATAAGTGAGACAATCTCTACTACTTACTAATCTTTCACCATAATCCGTGTCATTCATGACCTCCTATCGAAGGTATGTCCTTTAGAAGGTTTCAATCTTTTGTTGGCCCATCTTGATCACCCGATTCATGATGGTCTGTCATCTGAGCATTTCATTTAAACACTTAGAAAAGTCTTGAAGAAATCCTTCGAATTGGATTATAATTTGTGCCTCTAGTTTGAGCTGTTTGTGTCTCTTTTATTATCCCCCCCTTGACACCCAAGTCATAAAGGTCAGCGCTCTGAGTTCTTTACAAAACGCTTTAGAATCACATTCTCAGGAGGTGGAAAAAAAGCTGCTACACTTCGGGGCTAGAAGCTTTGTACAGTCTCTATTTGCTCAAATCAAGAAGCTAGTTGTAATCCTCTAATTTTTACATTCTTGCAAAAACAATGTTTTCCATCTCACTCTTTTGCTCTCATTGCTTCCTGTTTAGCAATCTTCTCGTCTGTTTTTCTTGAGATGCTTTTGATGTTCGTCATATTGGCTTACTTTGCGACAATCTCTAGGGTCGCCAGTTGCATTTACTTCAAGAATGACCTATTCAGTTCCTTGTATCATATTTCTGTTCAAATATGTATGAACCTTTATGAGAGTTCCTTTCTTCAGTTTTTTCAGCTCATTAGATCAGAGTCTTCGAGATGAGCTCCACAAATATCTAGAAGCAAGAGGAGTTGACAAAAGTTTCGCGGAATCACTCTTACTCCACCTACACAAAAAGGAGCAAGGTCAATACATCGACTGGTTGCAAAAATTGCAAGCCATTGTCACACCAGTTGAATCATGCGAAGAACACCCCATGCAGGATATAGATGCTTGACTTGATTCAATTCATGACATTAAGGTACTGAACTACTGATTGCTTGAGGGAAAAACATCTTTCGATTTACTTGCAGTATGTTTTAGCTATTTTCTTGTGCTGCAACTTGTTGCACTGACTATAGTAAACCCTTCTCGTTGTACTGAAATAGAGATTTGATTTAAACGGCTAGGTACAAGTTGCATGATAGTACTATATCAAAAAAAGTTCAAGAATTGTAAGTTTGATTTGACATACATTATTTTGTTGAAAGAGGAAGGAGGTACTTAATATTTCGAGGTTACTTCTTCAACACATTTTATCACAGGAGAGCCTTAGAGTAACTGTTAAAATTGTTGCCATGTGACCATGAGGTCGCGAGTTTGAACCTTGGAAACAACCTCTGGCATAAATGTAAGGTAAGACAGCATATAATAGACCCTTGTAGTTGGGCCTCTTCCTGAACCTTGCGTATAGTGAGAACTTAGTACACTAGACTCTTTTTTTTTTTTTTTTTTTTTTTTTTTTTTGAAATTATGTATTACAACAACAATTACGCCTCAGTCTCAAATAAATTGGGGTCGGAATATGAATTCCCACCTTTTCATTTGAATTCATTCATATCATCGTCCTACTTAAATAAAATAAAAGTGAAAAATAATGTGTTGGTGGCGTTTCACATGTTTGTGTGCATATAACTTGAAAATTTCCAGTTAAAATTGCACATTTTGGACTATGAATGAACACATCTTTTGAAAATAAAAATTCTGATGGTAGAATTTCTTGAGATTATATTTTCCCACACGATGAAAAAGAAGGGGAACATTTTGTCAAAAGTCAATGCTAGAATAGTTTTGTGTAGAATAAAAAATCACAATCAAAAGCCGCTATCTTTCGTATACACTCTAGGTAAATTTAACTTCAATATAATAACTTATAAATTATAAAAAAAAAATGGACTAAACAAGATCAGTAAGGTAATTATATTTCTATTTTTATTTATTTATAATTAAATAAGATTGAGTATTGAACAAAGGAATAGGTAATTTACAAATTGACCTATGTTGACCCATCAAATCACTATCTATGATATAGGGTTACTAACTTTAAAATATGGCATTGGATTGTACTTCACTCTCAAGTTAGAGTTTTTTTTTTTTGAAGTTGTGTTTGGCCATTTATTTTAAAAAAAAAAAAATTGTGACTTTTGGAAATATTTTTTAAGAATATAATTTTATATCCTAAATTTTTAAAAATATCAAAATCACTCAACTTAGCAACATAAAATTGTACTTCACGCACAACAATGATGGGAAAGCTATCGTGAGTAACATTTATCATAAATTTGTTATATCATTATCATCTGTCCATTTATCGACGTTTTGAACCATGTTGTTCGCTCATTTTTTTTATGTTTCTATAATATAAAAATAAAATAACTAATCACATAAATATAACTATTTTTGAATAATATAATAACTGAAAATATGACTTATAAATAATATTGAACAAAAAAATAAAATATAATGGGGTGTTTCTATAAACATATAAATGTTGAGGTAATATGTAACAATATTAAAAGTTGAAATTGGATCTGAAAAAAATGTGAAAACCGTTTTCACTTCCAAATTCAATATCAATTTGTATCTGAATTTTTTATGGTCAAACACAATTTTTGCATAAAGTAAATTTTTTGTCAAAAAATAAAATAAAATCTATGGTCAAACGCGCCCCCTAAGTTTTATACATGACATTCCACGTTGATTGTCTTCTCCGTTCCCGAACACTCTACCCATTCCACCTAACCTGTCTTATCTAGCCCCATCGTCGTGACCACACCCAACCTCGGCCCACCTCGATTTAGTGATAGAGTCAAAAAAATTTAATTAGAGGGTT
>JBDJHY010000087.1:6298566-6311412 GCA_039654485.1 Withania somnifera
TCACTAGTCATGTTTCGCTTTGTGAGAGAAATTGCATTGGGCTTTAACTAGAATTTAAAACCTATTTTTTAGCATACTAATGAGTAGAGATTACAACTTCCAAAATTGTTTGTATAGTTGTTTAATATCTGAATTTAAAATATTAAATTAATTTAACCAATTTAATTCGAAGATTAGTTATATTGATTTTCCAAAAGAAAAATGTGACAAAAAAATGAACACGAGTACAATATTTTTATATATAGAAAAGTTATCACATATCCTTAGAAAAGACAGGCTTTTTATTTGTGAAAAAGTTTACTTTTTTGTTCTACAATAAATAAATTGAGTGGGAAAATATGGTAAAGATCATATGATATCCACCATTAGATGTGCTTTAGCACTTCCTTGTTTGATAATTATATTTCCATACCCTCCATTGACAAATTCTAGTGTGACTTTACGGATGGGATAAGTTAGAAGAATAATTCTTTCCTAGACCATCCTCCACTTGCAATTGCTGTTGATATGGAGGACCATGTTGTTGAAATAATAGAGGGCAAACATGGGATTTTTCATGTGGTAAATATATGCCTCCGACTGGAATGAAGCATATGATAGATTTATGATTAATTATATAATTGCGGATCTCTCTTTTACCATATCCCCACAGTCCACATGGTGTCTTAATTTCAGTTTATGTTGATCGGATTTTTAAAAATGTTAAAGAATCTGTGTCAGATTTTTTAAAAGTAATGTAATATTAATGAATGTGTGTCAAATTTTTTAAAAATAATATGTTTTGGAGACTCGAATACGAGTGAAATATCGAAAGTTAAGAGGCTGCACCACTTAGATTTCAATAACTATTTGTAAAACCTCCGAAATTTGGCTACACTTTTCCTAATATTATTTATGACTTACTAAAAAATTACATTATACTGGGAAATTACAAACAGTTACTAAAAGCATTAGGATAATGAACTAGTTACTGTCTTTCTTTTTATTTATAAATTAATGCTATTTTCTAGCTGATTATAATTAATAATACAACTATTAAAACCAAATGGTCGGCAAGTCAAACACTATATTTATCTTCTATTGAATTGACAAACTATTAGCTGCTTTATTAATAGGGACGTTATTTAGAACTGTTATTTGCAATGATTTTTTAGAGGAAATTGAGGACCCAGCTATTTGTAGATTGTAGCCCAGGAGCCCTAATAGCCTCAAAGAAGGCTAACGTCATTGTCATTAACTAAGCTTGACAAATGCTTATTTAAGTAGAATTTAGCAAGCATCCATAGTGGTCAACATTTAAATCTCCACCTGCATGTAGGAATGGTTCTAGGCTAATATTATTTTGTGTTTCTAATACGTTACAAAAGTTGAGATCTTTTCAGCGTCTTCATGATCATACTTACTGTTTTACCCCATTTCTAAATATACAAGAGTAGTGTCAATTGATGGTGATTTCCACTTTCGAAATTGGACTTCATAAGACTGCAACAGTGGCAGCTCAAAGTGCTTTTTCCCTCTCTCTAGACTTCAATTTGCATGGGAAAAACAGTCAATATCTCACCATTGGAAGAGCAGGAGAGCTCATCTGCTGAGTTTTTATGTGCACAAACACATGCTTACTATGTTACATCTATTTTCTCTAGGATTTAAAGAACCTTTGCGTTAGTGTTGGGTTATTAATAATGTATTTTATGTAATGCCCAAAAAGGCAGAAGTCTAGCAACTGAACACTTGGTCACCAGGGAAATTTCCTAGAAACTTCTGTCTGACATTGACATTTCTTCTAGATCACTGGCAGTGCCAAACGCCCTTTCCATATTACCAAACCTGAATTTGCGTGGAGAAAAAGTATACCATGTCTCATCTCTGGTAGAAACTTTGTTTTTTTGTGCATAAGCACATTGTTAAATTATATGTTTATCACCTTTATTGAGGACTTAAAGAATCTTAAATACTGGATTTTGGGATTTAAAAATTCAGAAAATAGTACGGAATACGTGATTGTTGATGTAATACCAAAAACAAAAGGGTCAAATTGTATAGCTAATAAACACGTAGTCAGCACAATTGGTGATCAAAACAAACAAATATCTTCTGGGTTTTGTCATCAATCGCTGGGATGCCTGTCCCCAGCTGCAGTGTTTTAGTTGTCCCACCCTTTACCCTTTAGTGTTGGTCCCACTCCACCTCTCATATTTATCTTATAAAATTCCCTCCTCTTGTATAAATAAATATTCTTCCTGCTGTGACTGTAAATTGTAATCTAGGAATTGTGCAATATTCCTTGTCTGGATTATTTTACTTCTCGTCCATCTAATCACGTGATACCAAGGACAGTCTTGGTTTTATCTTCATTAATAAATCAATGTCCCAAAGCCGTTCAAGAACACAAAGAAAGAGAAAATCTCTTGCAGAAAAAATTATTTGTTTCTATGCGATGCCTTGAAAGAATGCTAAAATCCTGAAAACAAAAACTTCTCTTTGTGGCATAATCTAAAATAATAAGCAGACACTCTTGGTGTAGGAGTTTCTTATTAATTTCTTTGAGGGTACAGTGAAGTTGCCGTGAGCAAACTAGTAAGTAGGTTAAGATATCATGGACAATAGCTGACATGTGAATGCTTATGCTTTGAGCAAATTGCTCAACAAAGTACATGTTATATCTATTAATGTTTATTCTTTTTGGTAAAATATACAAAACCTTTGCATTCAGAGACAGTATGCTATCCTGGACAGAACAGAAAAACATGGTTGGCATGTTGTCTTTACAAAGGGAATCAAATAAGTATGCTCGTCTCAGTGATGTATAATCAACATAACACAGCTAAAAAAGTCTCGTTGCTTAGAAAGAATTGAAAGAGTGAAGAACAAAGATTTATTCAGTCTAGATGGTGATTTCCCTATAATGCTGGGTCTTTTTCATATTAGTTGCTGTTTCAGTTCTTTGAGATACTCCTATGCTGGAAAAAGCCAGATCCCTCAGGCTGTCTGCTCACTGAAAGATGATGTTTTTCTTCACTCACCTATAGCATGAACTTATGCTAGTGACTTAGACCTTATTATCTACAATCCTTCAACTATCAGGCTGCTATAGTTATTTTGTAGCATCCTTTTGAATTGGCATTTCAAGAAACATTTGTATCTTGTCATAAAGTCTTATATTGTGTTAGTTCTCTAGTTATCACTTATGTCGTGTTCATTTACAAAACTATTTGTTTAATAAAATCTAGCGATTTTTTTGGTGTTGTGCATAGTCTATGACGCCAGCAATGATTGTCACTTGGTTATTTTTCTTGTAACCTGTATACATTTTTCTAACTCAATCTCAAATATCTGGAATTTTAAAAGGGAGTTAGTTGAATCATCATTTAATTGATTCTTGACAGTGAGAACCCGAATCATTTTACTGCTCAAATGCCTTAGTCGAGTTTCCTAATCAGAGCCATCTTGTGACAATACTAGATTTAGGTCTTCTGTTTTTTATATGCTTTTGATTAGGTTGTCTCGTCATGAAACTAGTATATAAGCGGGAAGTATCAGTTTGTTATTGATTTTGTCAACCGTAATATGGAGGACTCTGCTGATTTCATACACAACTTGTATAATCTTGTATGCTGAGGCAAGCTACACTTTTTTCCACATGCAATTTCCAGGAAAAGATTCGAGTTGGTTTCATGGCTTATATGGCAGCACTCAAGTTCATTAATGGTATAGTTTGCTCAGATCTTGATATTTTTTTGACTCATTAACTTATATGGCTGCCAGCTTCTTTCTTTTGTTTCTCATTTCATTTTAATTTCTTACAGCTGGTGATCTTGGTAGGTCATCTGAGCCAGCCAGGGATGATATAGGGGCCGAACTGGCAGAACACTTGCCGGAAGAAGCTCGAGAATCTGGTTTTGGAATTAACCCAGATAAACTTGCGTCTATAGTCGGTTCATATGATATAAAAACCTTAAAGAAACTTGGAGGTGTTGAAGGGCTTGCAGGTAAGTTGAAAGTCTCATCAAATGAAGGAGTAAAATCAAGTGATGTACCTGTCAGACAAAATATATATGGATCAAATAAATTTACCGAGAAACCATTTAGAAGTTTTTGGACATTTGTGTGGGAAGCTCTGCATGATTTAACTCTCGTCATCCTGATAGTTTGTGCTGTTGTTTCTATTGGCGTGGGACTTGCTACTGAAGGGTGGCCAAAAGGAACATATGATGGTTTAGGAATTATATTCAGCATTGCGTTGGTAGTCCTGGTTACTGCAATTAGTGACTATAGGCAGTCATTGCAGTTCAGAGATTTGGACAAGGAGAAGAAAAAGATATTTATCCAGGTCACAAGAGATGGATCAAGGCAGAAAGTTCCCATTTATGACTTAGTGGTTGGTGATATAGTTCACTTGTCCATCGGAGATTTGGTTCCAGCTGAGGGAATATTCATATCAGGATATAGCTTGCTAATTGATCAATCGAGCTTGTCTGGTGAGAGTATACCAGTAAGCATATCTGAAAAAAGACCTTTTCTTCTATCGGGAACTAAAGTACAAGACGGTTCAGCTAAGATGCTAGTGACCACTGTTGGTATGAGAACTGAATGGGGTAAGCTGATGGAAACTCTTAGCGAGGGAGGAGAAGACGAGACTCCTCTGCAAGTTAAACTGAATGGTGTTGCCACTGTTATTGGAAAGATAGGACTTGGGTTTGCTGTGGTGACATTTCTTGTGTTAATAGTCAGATTTCTGGTGGATAAGGCTACTCACCATAAATTCACTCATTGGTCTTCCAGTGATGCATTAACTCTTCTAAATTACTTTGCCACAGCTGTAACTATAATCGTTGTTGCAGTTCCAGAAGGACTACCTCTAGCTGTCACATTAAGCCTTGCATTTGCAATGAAAAAGTTAATGGACAATAAAGCATTGGTGAGGCATCTTTCTGCTTGTGAGACAATGGGTTCAGCTACTTGCATCTGCACTGATAAGACAGGAACACTAACGACAAACCATATGGTAGTTGATAAAATATGGATTTGTGAAAAGGCTAAAAAGGTAGAAAGTGGAGGTGCAGATGCAATAGCAGATCTGTCAGAAAATGCACGGGACTCTCTATTGCAGGCAATATTTCATAATACATCAGCTGAGGTGGTTAAAGACAAGGATGGAAAGAAATCTATTCTGGGTTCACCCACAGAATCTGCGATATTAGATTTTGGATTACTTCTTGGTGATATTGATGAGAGAAAAAGGGGTTGTAAATTGCTGAAGGTTGAACCTTTTAATTCAGCAAAGAAAAGAATGTCTGTGCTTGTTGCTCTTCCTGATAGCAACACCCGTGCTTTCTGCAAGGGAGCATCTGAGATAGTCTTAAAAATGTGTGACAGGTTTATTGATTCTAATGGTGAAACTGTTGATATGTCAGAAGAACAGGTTACAAACATCACGGATGTCATTAATGAGTTTGCTGATGAAGCCTTGCGTACTCTTTGCTTGGCTTTCAAGGACATTGAAAATGGTTATCAAGAAAACAATATTCCTGTAAGTGGCTATACTTTGGTTGCAGTAGTAGGAATTAAGGACCCAGTTCGCCATGGGGTTAAAGAGGCAGTTAAATCTTGTTTAGCTGCTGGAATTACTGTAAGGATGGTCACAGGGGACAATATTCATACAGCCAAAGCTATTGCTAAAGAATGTGGTATACTAACTGATGATGGTTTAGCCATTGAAGGCCCAGAATTCCGCAACAAAAGTCCTGATGAAATGAGGCAGACAATTCCTAGAATTCAGGTGTGCGTTTGATTGCTTTGTGCCATCCATGTAGATCCTTGTGGCTTGAATGCATTTTTCTCAACAAGGTTTACATATTGAATGCAGGTTATGGCTCGATCATCCCCTACTGACAAGCACGTGCTGGTGAAGAACTTGAGAGGCATGTTTAAAGAAGTTGTTGCAGTTACTGGTGATGGAACAAATGATGCCCCTGCCTTGCATGAGTCAGATATTGGACTTGCTATGGGTATAGCAGGAACAGAGGTTTGTAAAGTTTCTCCTGCTCTGAGTTGATATGATCACATAACCATTTTCTTCTTGCAGGCTCCAGTTGACAGTTTTTTTGTTTTGTCAGTCTCATATACGGTCAAATTGTCTTCATATTGCAGTTTATACTTAGTAACTACCTATAAGTAGAACTCAGTTTTTCCTGTATAGGTGCTTCTATTCGACATTTGATAGGGAAATTCTACGAACTGTCCCTACACATTTGGTATTTTCCTTTCTATTTGAGAAGTTTTACATGTTTGTACTTCGTAACATAATATCATCATGCATGAGCTGTTCAAAAGGTATTTATACATTATAGTTTATCATGTTTTTTTTGCTAGATCTTACCTAGATTTGTATTTGGTGGATATTGCGTTTGTAAGCTGTTCCTAATCTTCACTTTTTTCATCAATACGGCATTATAGGTTGCGAAAGAAAGTGCAGATATTATAGTGCTTGATGACAATTTTAGCACAATCGTAAACGTGGCTAAATGGGGCCGTTCTGTATATATAAACATTCAGAAATTCGTGCAATTCCAGTTGACAGTAAATGTTGTGGCTCTGATGATCAATTTTATTTCTGCATGTGCCTCAGGTATCATGGTATGATTGGTATCATTCATTTAAGAATGTATTAATCGTGTTAATAATAGGAGTATTAGACTCTGATGACACTTGTCTACTTCAACAACTTTCAGGATCTGCTCCTCTTACAGCCGTCCAGCTTCTTTGGGTCAACCTTATCATGGATACTCTAGGTGCACTGGCACTGGCCACTGAACCTCCTCATGACGGACTAATGAGCAGGCCTCCTGTTGGAAGGGATGTGAGTTTCATTACGAAGACAATGTGGAGAAATATAATAGGACACAGTATCTACCAGCTGGCTGTACTCTTAGCCTTCAACTTCGCCGGGGAGCAGATTTTGAGACTTGAAGGTCCAGATTCTACAATGGTTCTGAATACTTTCATATTTAACACCTTTGTGTTTTGTCAGGTATGCTTTTTAAACTCAGTTTATTATCCTGGCAAGCCAGCTCGTCTTGTGCGCCACTACATACCTGTCGGCTATCACAGTCCTTTTTGGCTCATTGTTTTGTACAAAATCCTGGTATAAGCAGACTTTAGTTAAATTGGATTTGCATTCTCTTTTTTGTTCGGTGGTTCCATACAGGTTTTCAATGAAATAAACAGCCGTGACATGGAGAAGATAAACATATTCCGTGGCATTTTTAGCAGCTGGATTTTCATAGGCGTCATGCTTGCTACAGTTGTTTTCCAAGTTGTCATCGTCGAGTTCTTAGGCACTTTTGCCAGCACTATACCGCTTAGCTGGCAACTATGGCTGATCAGTGTCTTGATTGGCGCTGCAAGCTTGATCGTTGCTGTTATTTTGAAGTTGATCCCTGTCGAAAAGGAGACTCCTAAGCAGCATGATGGTTATGATCTGCTCCCAGGTGGTCCAGAATTAGCCTAGGAGTGAGGTAACCAAAATGCACATGAGAAAATCTCGGGAAAAGATCGTTTTGCTTTGTCCATTTTCGAATGCTACGAGGCGTTTTTGAGGTAACAAGGAAACAAAACAAATGGAAAGAAGAAAACACACAATAAAAACTAAAAAGACAGCTAATTTTACCATCTAACCTCAAAGTTCAACTTGAAATTTCTTCGTCGATTCTCGTCTCTCTTTGTGAACAGGTGCTGCTTGAGATGCTTTTGGGACTTCATTACTTGTTTGATGGAAAGCTCATTTTCTTTCTTTTTGGATTCTGAAGGAAATATTCCTGAGAAGATCAGATTTTGAAACTTTTGTTTTTGTTATGGAAAACTGAAATCTGAGGAATGTCCCCACTCCCAACCCCATAATTCC
The DNA here is from genome assembly GCA_039654485.1 of Withania somnifera. Taxonomy (NCBI): domain Eukaryota; kingdom Viridiplantae; phylum Streptophyta; class Magnoliopsida; order Solanales; family Solanaceae; genus Withania; species Withania somnifera. The sequence goes on from JBDJHY010000087.1 coordinate 6,306,470, forward strand.
AGTTGGCTTACCGAGATACTCGTTTTGGTTGATATTTTTATCTGTTTTTTCACAAATTTATACTTTTGTTTGCCTTGTGTATTGTTCATATCCAAACTTCCTCTAAATACTTTGTTATTCCACTTGAGGTTCTTTTCTTTTGGTTTAGCAAGCTGGTATCTCGTACCAGTTGGCCCAACTAATCTAGATTCCCATTACGTTACGTCCACTATAGGGGAAAGTACTTCTTACCAGGATTTTCTCCATTTCGAAGGCTGGAACAACTTGAGAATCAAATATTGTTGGAATGCATTTCCGATGTTTACCTATACATGTCCGCTTTGGCTGAATCATACTCCCTCTGTTCCTAAATAAATGCATATTTAGCATGTACATAAACATTATGATGTCTAAATGTATGCTAGACCATGCACTTATTTTAGGAACAAAGGGAGTATTATGTTCGAAACTATTGGAGCAAATGAAAGTTTTCCTGCCCCAAACCATAGGTTAAAAATGTCCCATTTTTTCAATACAAAGGTATTCAGATTAAGGCTTTTTTATGTTATTTAGAATGTCCTAAATAATGCCTATAAATTGTGTATTTGCCTTCAAAGTAGTCTACAAAACTGACCAAAAGCTAAACGAGATCTACTGTAATTGTTCTGATAATAGATTCAGTACAGTCCTCTTAACAATAATCTGCCATACTTAGGAATTAGGATCAGAAGCATTAGCAAGATAATGGTTGACTTAAACTACTCAATATTATAAATAGAATTGACATTAGACATTCTTTAAACGATCATCTATTATTAATGGTAAGAGCGGAACAATGCGATATTTAAGTGAAGGACAGAGAGTAAAAATAAGACATTAAATTACTTTAATGTAACGACATCAGAGTCCGATACAGACACATACATCCTATGGTCTCGATGCAAAGAAAACAACAAATGGATAAACTACTAGAATCAAATAGGATTTCTACTTATTCATTATCTAAAACATAGATTTCTGTTTCCTCTCTGTCTATGTGCTACAACCTACAACCTAGCAGTGAAATCCTCGATGTGTTAAAAGTCTACAGTATCTCTCTAAACTTCAAGAAAACAAAAGATGGGGCTCTGTTGGCGAAGAAACAAGGGCCAAATGTCAGCTCTCTATCTGTATCTTCTCTTGGCTTCTCCGTATGCAACAACCCCCATCGCGGTCATTGTATAGCCCGCGATTCCAGTGAAAGTTACAGAGGTTTCGGAAAAGAAGTATCGATATAACAACAGCCACAGTACCTTTTGCGTTGCCAAGGACCTACACAAGTTGGTTGATGGAGTATGAAGATATTTAGGACGAGTCAAAAGCAATAGATACAGCGATTTTAATGTGAAATTTGCATGACTAACTTCTGAGAAATAACTACTTTCTCGTGATAGAACTATTTCAGAAATGACGACAGGTGCATGCCGGATCCTCCAAAAGTAGTGCACTCCAACAGGGGTGCAATAACATTGTTGAAGAGTCTGAGCAACATAGTTTTCATTTACATTTCTCACGTTACCATATATTGAAAAACATTATATCATTTACGAGATGAACAAGGAGGAAAGTAGAGAGTAAAACCTGGAGTGTCAGGTATGCTTAAATTGGCTCCATATGCCATTGCGGTATTGATCAAAATAAGTAGGCCTAGGTATCTATGTTCTAATGCAAGTGTTGCAGTGACATCTATCACACTGGGCCCTATTACCAGTGTCACGGGCAATAAAACTAGAACGGCAATTGGTGACATGTAAAGCAGCAGATTCATGGAGTTCCAACTTTTCCCTGAAAAGAGATGGCAGGTTAGAAAGAGCCAGTAAAAAGTATCCGTAAATCAATCCCATCCATTTTACTTATTCCTGACAACTGAGAAATCCTTGAGGGCAAATTGGTGGATAATGAACCTGCTCTTCTACCCTGCTGCACTTAAATGTCAGGCTTATTTCTACAGCAGGGCTATACCCCGTGACATGACCCTAATTTCATCAACAATTACACATCACACACTGCACTCATACCACAATACCTACAACTAACGTCCTAGGGGCTCTTCCGTACCATCTTTAGCCAGCTCACAAGTTCACAATTGAAACAAAAAGAAATGACAAAACTCGAAGAAGCAACCAACCCGAATCGGATTATATTTCTAGCATTATCAACCAACCCCAGTCGGAAACAAAAAAGAACAAAGAACACGCTGTGCTGAAACAAAGAAATGACATTCGAGAAGGAAAATGAATGCAACCTTTCATCATACACCTTTCTCTTATCCTTGTTGTTCTATTTCGAGCAAAATTGACACAGATTTTCAGAAAACCAAAATACTTACCCTTCAGACGAAAGTAGAACACCCTGAAGAACGGACTTAAATGCCCGAGCAGCATAATGAATCCATATAGGTGGAAATTAGGCTCTCCCTGCCATCAATCTACTTACTTGTCAGTCCATTAGAAAAAGCGAACATGTACTTAAGTTGCTTATATTAAGTAGTTTCCAAATTTTAACTCATAAAAGCAGTTGAAATTTTTTTCTTCTTCTATGATAGGTGAAGAGTTGGAAGATTGAATCAACACTTCACAACTAACATACCTAGTGTAAGCCCATTGTGTGGACCGGGGACGGTAGAGTGTAGCAGACCTTTAAGGTAGAGAGACTATTCCGATAGACCCTGGGCTCAAGAAAAAAAACAATCCAAAGCAATCCAGATAAAGAATGCTCCCCCCTTAAATGGCCTTAGGCAACACGAATCTAGATTAGTCGGAGTTCCAATTCAGGCACCGAAGAAAACCCACAAAAATGGCAAATTTACATTAGCAAAAGTTAACCATCAATTTTTTTTTCCAAATGTTAAACAAACATATATTTCTCAAGATCCCAAAAATCACATAATTAGATTTATCTTTCACCCAAAAGCTAAATCACAAACATAACAAATCAAAGAAAGCACAAAATAACTAACACAAAGATTAACAAATTGATTCAAAGACAAAGATCAAGAAAACAAAACAAAAAAAAGAGATTCAAAAAAATTGTAAAACATACCCCACTTGCAATCACAACACCAGCAACCAGAGGAACAAGACAACCATATGTAAGCCAAGCTTCCCTCTTCATAGTAATAAGATAAGCAAAAAATGCAGTAAAAAATGGTGTTGTAGTACCCACAGCTTGATTAAATGAAACAGGTAAATACCTTAAAGAAATATTACCACCAACAGCAGACCCACAAGACAATACCAAGAGTTGAAATTCTGAAAAATTGGGATCTTGATTTGATCCTTTGTAAAGGTACAATCTTTAAGAAAACAATAGAAACATAACTAAGAACAGCACAAGCAGACATATGACACATAGTTAAGAAGATTGGGAAAGAGAAACCATAATTGGAAAGTAAAAGTTTGTTGAGGAGAAGGACGCCAATGTTCGATGAGTACCAAAAGATGATGAGTGAGGTAATGAAAAGATCTTGGTTTTCAGATTGTGATGTGGACATGGTGGTAAAAGGGGTGATGTGGGGTTGTTGGATTTTGGATTAAAGGAAGAGGAGGAGGGTTCGTTCATTCATGGGAAAGTGGAAAGTTTGACTTGTATGTGTTTCTTGTTTTTTGTTGTGGCATGGTACAAGGTTGTATGTAAAAAGGGTGGCTTTGGTTTGATTTGTGTCTTTATTGTTTTTTTGTGTGATTGAGAACTTTTGTAGGGATGCGTGTTGTATGGAACGAACTATGCATATCTGATTGTCATTGTCTTGTCTACTTTCCTTCTCAACTTTGGTTGGTTGGTTGGAAATAAGTTATTTTGAAATTAGTTATTTTATTATATATATGAAAATTTATTTTATTATTATGGGATAAATAATTTTAAAATTAATTAGTATTTTCGATCAAAAATAAAATAATCATGCATTTTATCCTAAAATTGTTATACCTTTGAATTGTGGGATGATATTTTGTTTGAATTGTAGGTTATAATAATTTCAAGATAGATGGATAATTTCGAGAAAGAGAGAAGGGTTCAGTCATTCATGGAAACTTTGATATGTGTAAGGGCGGAGCTGGTAAGGGCTCAGAGGTTTATCCGAATCTCTTTCGACGGAGAATTATAATGGTTATATATTATTAAAATTATTTTATACACACACATATAGCACCTTGGAGTAGGGTTCGAATCTTGAAAACAACCTCTGCCAAATATATAAGGTAAGACTACGTACAATTACCTCTTAGCTAGAACTAACATCTGCTTTTAGCTTCTTTAAGTCTTATCTTCTCTTGTTGTCCATAGGCCCTTGTGATTCGACCTTTTCTTCATAGATGTCAAACCTCCTTCAACTTTTTACGTATATTTATTTTTGAACCTCCTTAATAAGAATCTTGATTCTGCCGTTGAATATGTGTGTATGGTTCAATTTGCGTGTGAAAAAAGGTGGCTTTGGTTTGATTTGTGTCTCTTTTTTGTGTTTGTGTGTTTGGGAACTTTTGTAGAGATGTGTGTAGTTTGGAACAAAATTATGCATCTACAATTGTCATTGTCCTAGGAATAATATAGGATGAATCTTCCCGATGGTTAGAAAGAGCAAATAGTCTACTTTTTCTTCCCTTGTGGAACCTCAAAAATAAGGATAATAATGTTGGATAAAATACAAGATAATTTTAGTATTTGTGTTATAGCAAAAAAAAAATTTATCTCATTATCTGTACTGAATTATTTCATGTAGAAGGCGAGATAACTATATGATGAAATATTATTCTTTGTCCTCCTGCCTACCAAATGATCTCTTGAGACATTTTCTCTTAATAATCGATAAATTTTTTAGAGTCAATAACGTATGATTTAAAAATTCATAATTGTGTATGTGAACATTATATTATCTATATAAATCAATAAATATACTTCATTGTTTTGTTACTACAGAAGTGAAGAAA
>JBDJHY010000087.1:6367033-6378080 GCA_039654485.1 Withania somnifera
AATTAAATAAATAAATAAATGTGTCAGTGCTTTAAATTGTGACATTTGAAAAATGAAAGTTGATGTTATTGTCAAATTTGCATCCCCTGTTAAATTCTTCTAATGCTTCTTCGACACAGCTAATCAGTAAAGGAATACCTAAAAACAGCTAGAATCTATACCCAATATTTTAGATGGAAAAACAGACATAGTTTGTGTATCCACGGTCATGTAAAGCAATTGAAACTCATCCATTCAATTCCAAATCAGTTAAAAGGAGAGAATTTTTTTCTAAAAATAGAAAAGAAAAGAAGAAAGAGAAAGAACCTAAAGTGAAAATATTACTTACGGTCTAATGCAGTAGCCAACAGTATGTGCATACAGCATATCTGCTTTAACATTTTTTGCACAGTAATGATTACAGGTTCAACTCAAATCTTACTAAAAGTTGATCAACTTATAACCTGTGCAGAATATGCTCATCACATAATACGGACACCGAATTGAATGAACTAAAGAATCAAATCCTGAAACTGCAAAATGTAATATATGATCTTCCTCAAAAAACTCCATATACTATGAAAAGAACTGTTATTATGCAAGTTTTCGCAACCAGCTTCGAGCTAAGACAAGTAGATTTCAGATGATTGAATTTGAATTAAGAATCCAGCCATGTTTAAAAATTACAAGGAAATCAATCATATGATTGTTGTTGCCAGCTATGTTGCTCAAGACTATTAGAAAATACAGCCGGGTGAAGTTGGATCTTTCAAAGCTGTGCAATTCTCTTTGGAAGATCAGACACAGATAGGCAATACTTTTGGGGAGTCTGAGCAATATAGGTTCCCAGTAGCTAGTGAGCTTTACCATGTGTATAATATGAAAGGCGTCAATAAGTTTGACAGCAACTAGAAAGCAAGGGTCCGGGTACTCAATTAGGAATTGCTTAGTAGCTTTGGCTACCACCACATTCCCAGTATGATAACACTTATTAATGGGGTTAAATCAGTCAGTAGGACCAAGGCTAGATGATCATACCTGCTTGCGCTCTTGATTGCCTGGGCTTCATCCAGCACCATGTATTGCCATTTAACACGTCTAAAGTATTTCTCGTCGGAGACTAGTAGTTGATAACTGGTAATGAGAATATGGAATCCAGCATCCCTGATATTAAAGTTTGGTTCCATCAGTAAATTAGAAAGGACGAAATAAATATTCAGCTCATGGATTTTTTTTTTTTTAAAACTGCCAGGATAAATAACCAAGAGAGAAACAAAATGCTAACAACCTTTCCACTGCCAAGAAATGCTTATTTTAATTCAGATATAATTGTCAACTTCATCACCAACTGCATTGGGTAGTTTAATACCCAGATAAACTTGGTTTTACAAGAGCTCCATTGGATTTTCACATCAGGATCTCAAGCATCTCCGTGTGAGCAGTTACACATTATTTGGACTAACAACTTAGTATACTTAAAAAATTGTTAACTCGGAGGCTTAACTTTTTGACATTTAATGAACAAGAGAAGAATAGCAAATGCATGACCCGTGAGGGGGACATGAAAGAACCAGTAAGTGCAGGCAAGTCCATTAATCCTGTATTATGTATAAGACAGCCAAAGCCAAATGAAATTACAGTCGATAAAGACGTTTTGGGTTTATATTCTTTCGAAGCACCACTCGTTCCTGTAACCCTCCCCAATATGGAAGAGTTTTTAGATCAGGGCAGAAACGACCAATTTCATCGGCCCAGTTGTTCAAGACTGACGCGGGAGCAACAACTAAAAAGGGACCCCATATTTTCTTGTCCTGTAGAGATCAATGAAGCCAAGTTACTACATACTCTACCTGACAACTTCTTATTTTCATAATTTACTACTAGACAGTGATAAATAAAACATGAATAGCTAGATCACTTACTTCTGCCAAATGAGCCAAGAAAGCCATGGCCTGGATTGTTTTCCCAAGACCCATCTCATCAGCAAGAATGCCATTTAAACCCTGACGGGTAAAGTTGAATATTATAAGTCAGCCAAGCAAATTTCCAGAGAGGTTGAGCAAAGAGACAATTTTCAGGAAATAACAACTTACCTGCTCGTAACAATTTACAAGCCACTGGAGGCCTGTCAACTGATAATCTTTAAGAGTACCCTTGAATAATTCTGGTGCTTGTACCGTTGAAGCCACAGGCATGGTTGACCTAAAGGTGCACCAAAAGAGCAAGTGAATACAACCCAGAGAGTGGACCAATCCGACACCAAAAATCTCTCAGCAAAAGAACAAAGATGATATCTTGAAGGAACTCAAAAACTCACGGATGCAATAAGTCTATGTCAGCAGCTGCAGCATCTTGTTGGGAGGGTTCAATTTCAGCAGCTTGCCGCAGCTTCAGACATTCACTATCAAATGCACTTGTCATCATTTTCTGCTTTGAAACTGCATCCTGTGCAACTTTCAGAGCCTCTTTTCTCAGTTCAGCCTCTTCAGGATCCTCTTCCTCTGCAGGTCTAGCTTCATTAGAACTTAACAGCATTTCTTGGTCATTTGACATTTCATCACCTAACGTCACAGCCTCAGAGGGTAAAGCTGATTTATTTTGCATGAAGTGGCTGTAAAGTTCAGTTTGTGATAGCAGAAAGTTGAGCCTCTGTTGCTGTCTCTTTGCTTCACGAAGCTCTTGTTCACGCTTCAAAGCTTCTGCTGCTTCCTTTTCCTCCCTTTTCCTTACTTCTGCCTGCAACATTATAACTTTTACACCTAGTCAAACAGGTGAACAGCAGAAACTCATGAAGAAGTATGTTCATTTATAGCATATTCAATCTCCTAGATGAAACATGACGAAAGACCGTGCATCTTTACGAGCCTTTTTTTTCCTTAATAAGGTAAATACTATATTTAATGGTACCATGACGGTAAAAGAAAAGGAACAAAAACCGCATAAAGCAGCCTACTACACTCTTCTTCCTCACATTTCCAAGTAATCCACATTCTGGAAAGCTATTCTTACGAGTCCTTTATCCGAATAAACATGCTCTCTCATAGCAAAAGTGTATCTACTCCATTGCAAGTTTCAGTAGTTAAACCAACATATAACCCACAAATATTGGCTGCAGAGGAACTCTTAAAGCAACAACGCCATTATTATACAATATAAAACAGAGAGCTGTATTTTGGATACTTAAGGATGCAGTTAATCATGTCTGATTATTTCTTTTAAACAAAAAAAGGGATGCAGGAAACCATGGCTGATTCTTCCTACCTCCCTCCTCTCTGACTGCTCAGTTTGCTCTTGAATAGCAACTTTTCATACATATCGTAATAACAAGAAGTTCAAATGAAATAATATAAGAAGGTAGAACTTAAGTACCATCTCCTTGTCAACTCTCTTCCAAAACACGAGCATGTCCCTAGAAAGCTTCCTTGTACGAATTGCTGCACCTCTCATCACCTTAAGTGATCTGCTAACTTTCATTTTTACCTAAAAAAAGGAACCAAACCACGGCTCAAGTAAGAATGTTCAAATGACAACTAGCAGTGGAAATTTGCAGAATCACATACGGAATCAAACACAGATTCGTGCGTACAGGATCCAGTATTGAATAGGAAAACATCAATATAAAAGTGTCAGCGTGCTAACCTCTCTCTGACAAGTTTCTGCAAATCTCTTGGCATCAGTCAATTGCCTCTTGTGGAAATTGAAGACCATCTTATGATGCTTTGGAATTTCTTTCCTTACAAGGTTTATCCAATATTTTCCGATCTTCTCCATTTCTTCCTTCTCAATCACAGAAGGATCTCTCTTCAACTTTGGCTTTTTGGGTAGACTACGTTCAATAATCTGCAGCTCCAGGTGATCACTCAGACTTAAGCAACAGGACTAAGTGCCCGTATAACTATGAGATAAACACAAAAGAGAATTACTGACCTCATAGGTGTCTCCTTTCTCTAACACTTTCACATAATAAACCTGTAAGACACCACCCTCTGACAATATAGAACGCCGTATACCTCCCGCAGCCCCCTCAGGGATGGAAGAAGCCTCTAATGCAGCTTCGCTGACTAGCAGACTGAATTTCTGACCAGCACTATTAGCTGGCTGGGCTCGCAATCGTGCCTGAAGAGATTCAAATTGTGGCTTGGGATCACCCATTCCTCCTTGACGTCTGGGCCCAAGTTTCTTATCAGAAGCCATCATTGCAGCCAAAGTCTCCAAATCAAGTGTTCCCTGGAGGTAAATTTCATTAACTTGAATATCTGACAGGGTTGGCAAGTTCAATGATGTTGCCAGCTTTTCATAGGGTGGAGGGATCTTGTATGTGATGTCCTCCCCAAGATCCAAGAAAGCAGGTTCATAAATAGATCTGTAGAACTTCCAAACATTAGGTGGCACACTTTACCTTCTGGGGTGGTTGAAAATCCAAAACTACTTGGGTAAACATCTTAACATTCATTTGAAAAAATTAAGTGAAAGCAGAGAGGCAAACCTATTGCCACCATATGGTCCTGCAAAATCTGACTGAAAATGGTATCCGAAGCCCCGAGTGCTATTGCTAAAAAAATCTGATGCAGAGCCAAGTCTGAGCATTCCTCCTCTATGATCATTTGTTGACTTCTGGTCTCTTGATCCTCCACCACTTCTCATCATAGGTACCCCATTACGAGTAGCTGCAGGGCTTGCTGAGGAATTGCCAAGTCTCCTCTTATACTTTTGAATGTGTTCTCCCAGCATTGTTCTATACTTTTCCTCTGAAATATAGGTACTATAAGCTCTGTCCCTGTCTCCGTCCTCATCACTACTATATGAAGTCTGCCTACGTTTCTTCAACTCCCTACCATTACTTTGGCTCCCGGTCCCTCCACCTATCAACCAACAGAAGATACGGCTGATTATTACAACACTGCATTAGCTTAACTTTTCATTTCTTCAAGAAAGTCAAATTTGCATTCTAATAGGAGAAAGAGTGTGCATTTGATAACTAGATGATTTTCATTCTTTTGAACTAATACTACTAGTAATAAATACTTCTTAGGAGAAGAACGTGTTATCACTCCGAAAGTTGGTCCTATTAGGTCATACTCATCACTCAACTAAGTAAAAAATCAATTAAAAGGGGAGCAAAGAAATGTCAAGGAAGTATGTGCCTACCTGGGCTACCTCTGCTCTCGTCCTGACTACTATTCCCATGAAAATCAAAATCATCATCAAGTTGGGGCAGCTGGAAGTTAATCAAAGACTATCCAAAAAAGATAAAAGAAATAAGAAAATCAAAATGGGTCAAAGAAAAAAGCTCAGCACTTCAATTAAAATTCATGAGTTCCACGATACCCAACTGAAATTCCAAGAAAAAAACCAGCTCAAATAAATCAAAAATCTCTACAAACAAGCAAAACAAATAAACTTTATTCTCAAAGAATACACCCAAAATAATGTCCTAACAGCAACACTAATTTGCCAGGATTTAATAAAGCAAGATATCATTTTGAGAGCCGAACTGAAATTCCAAGAGAAACCCAGTTCAGAAGATATCGAAAATCACTCCGAACATCCCAAAAAAATTAACTTAATCGAACCCATGAAAATCCTAACCCACAAAATTCTGCTAAAACTAACACTAAACTATAAAAATAAACTTTCTCGAACCCATCGAATCCCTAACCCACAAAATTATCCTAAACACCAACGACCATGATTTTAGTATCACCACATACCTTTATGATGGTTGAGCACAACCCAAGATAAATCAAATAATCAGCCAAAATTTGGACTCCAAACAGGCAAAATACAAACATTTTCATCAAATCCCTGACTTACAAAGTTATCCTTAACACTAACCACCAAGATTTCAGTATCACCAGACACCCTTTTGGGAGTTGAGCACAACCCATAATAAACCAAAATCACTCGATTTCTCGATGAATTAACGCACAAAATTATCCTAAACACAAACACTAAACACCATGATTTTAGTATCACCAGACACCCTTTTGAGAGCTGAACACAACCCACAAACAAATCAAAAATCACTCAGAACATGCAAAAAGAAATAAACTTTTTCGGAAAATTAACCCATCAAATCCATAACACGCAAAATTATCCTAAACGCTAACACTAACCACCAAGAGTTTAGTATCACCAGACACCCTTTTGAGAGCTGAACACAACCCACAAATAAATAACAAATTCACTCCTAGCATGCAAAATACAGAACTTTCCCATCAAATGTTTAGCTCATAATATTATCTTAAACACTAACACTAATTATAAAGGATTTTAGTATCACCAGACACCCTTTGAGAGTTGAACACAACCCAGCACAAATAAAAAAAAAATTCACTCCAAACAGGCAAAATACAAAATTTCCCATCAAATCCCTAACCCACAAGATTATCCTTAACATTACCACTAACAACCAAGATTTTCATATCAAAACACACCCTTTTGAGAATAGAGCAAAACCCACAAAAGATACCTCGAGATTGAATAGATTAGAGTACGAATATCTACTCTTGGGGTCCATAGATTACGTTCTAAGAGCTGTGAATTCAACAATTTGAACAAGCACTCCCTGTAGAAAAAGCAAAAAAATACAAATTGAAAGAGAGAATTTGTAAAAGTAAAGAAGAAAAAGGAGAGAATAGGAAAAGTTAACCCTAAAAGAAGAGGAGGAGGAGGAGAAGAAGAAGAAGAAGAGGGATGAGGAGTGTAACGAGAAAGAAGAGGTGAAGACATTGGTATAAGCTAACGTGCGCCCAGGAGAGGGTTAACTTTAGTTAACGTGCGCCTGCAGTGACCACTTTTATGTTTGGGTAAATTACATAATTTACCAAATATCCTTATTGTTTTTTAAAAATTATAAAATACATCATTTTTTTTCTTAACGTGCGAGACATACGGAGAGTCAGAGATACATAATTCACGATAGATCATATCTATCACGATTATATGGATCTGTATGTATCTAGAGATTACTTTAGTTATGTATCATGTTTAAGTTGTGTGTGGAGATCCTTAATATGTATCTCGAGGATCTCTCGAGTTATATATCGCGAACCTTCATATGTATTACTATCCTTTATATGTATTGCGCATAAAGAATGATATAATTTTAAAAATTAGTGATATAAAGAGTAATTGACTTCTATAATAATATGTTTTATGTAGTTCACCCTTTATTTTCATTCTTCTCATCAAGCTTTGCTTTATTTCTTTGTTGTTGTGTTTATGCGTGTGTTTTGTTGTGTGATGAAGGTAATGATTTGGTATTGTGTGCTGTTTGCAATAGTTCTAGCTAAATAATTATATTATTTTTATATAAGTTATTTGGTAGTTTATTTGAATGTAACGATTTTCCGGGGCAGGGATAAAAATTGCATCCGTCTCGCTTATAAGTTACGAATTTAAATCATGAAATCAACCATAAATTTTACATTAGGATAGTGCGACATCATACTCAAAACTCGATGGACAATGACTCCACATAAATACCAAGCTTTTATCCTTCAAAAGACGAGGGGCGGCAGAAAGACTGCTTTCAAACAATCCAATAAACTACAAAAATGTATTCTGTGCATTGTCACAACCTAAAAGCTCAATCCTGGGAAGAAGTACAGTGCCAGAAAATTTGACAAAAGGCAAGCAAGCCATGTAGAAGGGGCATTCTCATGCTGCCCTATGATGATTTTGCGTAAGGCAGAAAACAGGAAGATGATTTACTTCAAATGTTTAAAAAGGATCATATTTCTAGCAATACAAAACTTAAAGAGGCATATGTTCATCCTCCCAGAGTCCAACTCGTGTTTGTCAATGATTTGTCACTCCTTCCACATATCTGCAAATTCATCCACCTCGAGCGGATTAGACAACTGATGCATTTTTCTCCTTGTCTTTGCTTTGACTTTCTTTGCATATTTACCAGCCTTCTGTTTTTTCTCTAGTGATCGGATCTGGAGCAACGGGGAAAGACTAAGACATTAGTAACTGTACTTACGAAGTCAGTTCTTCCACTGTAAAAAGAGAACAAATCAACCATATGCTCTTTGCTCATAGGAAAGCAGCAGCAGGCAAGTAGACGAATGAGATCAAGGGATGAAACTTACCTGATTTGGTGCAACGTAAAATGGGTTCTCATATAGTGTAGGACCACCAAAGCTACCACCAAAGATCTTAATTGGGTTCAAGCAAAACCTTGGGCCAACCTACATACATGAACACATAACTTCAATATCAAACATGGTTTCTCTCGGACTACTCATAGTTTGATACAAACCTCAATAAGTGTCATCTTTTCCAGGTCCCCACGGTCTATTTTCTGTGTTCCAGTATGAGGACATGATATCTGCTCCAGAAATTCAAGAAATGATTTCACAAAAGGTTACAATACTTGATATAGATATATATAGAGAACCTTAAGAAATGACAGAAACCTTTGATACTACAAATGAAAAAAGAATTAAAGAAAGACTTTCAGGTGAATGATACTCCTATTAGACCTCATTTTCCCCTATTAACTAAAGAAATAAAATCTGATAAGTCACAATGCAGAAAGTTTACTATGGTATGAGTAGTAACGAACCTGGTAATTACGGAACCACACGTGGTCATCTAGAATTGAGAACACAAATACATGATCATAGAAAGGTTTAGATTTACGGTGATCCTTTGGGGTACCAAAAATCTGACAAAACAAACGCAAAAGAAAGAGACGTCAGAATGATGTCATCAAAATAATAAAATAATCATGACACAAAAAAGCCAACAACTTAAGAGGGGATTTAAATAAAATATCTGGATAATAAAACGCAATTCAAACAAATAACCTATTGAATTTCAACTTTCAACATCCAGAGAAATCACATTCAACAATTTAAATTTTTAAGAAAATGCTTTAGCCACCACTTAATTTGAATATAAGGAAAAAGCCATTGAAGAGTCATTGCAAGCAACAAACTTCACTGAAGGAAAAGGAAGTGTTTGTCTATGACTACAAAAGGCGAAGTGTTTCAATAAAAGTAGCATCTTCAGCAGATAAAACAACTATCATCAAGTAAGAAGTTGCTTCAGCCTCCTTGAGGAAAAAATGCTTAAAATTTAGCTAAACAAAACAGGCAAAAACTGAAATTGTACTATAAAACAATCAACATGTACATTTAGTTATGAGGAATTATTACAAAGACTAATTCTCTGAAGAAAGTCAAATACCTGCATGAACATTTCTTTCAAAAGCTTCCAGTGAGGTTGTTTATCGAAATTGCTTGAGAAAGTCAAAATAGGACGTGAACCCTTCAAGTGATTTCCAGTAAGTTTTAATTCTTCCATCGTGTGCACTTCAAAAAAAAACAAAAAACAAACAAAAGTAGAATAATTTGGAATTCTTTTCATTCAAGAAGAAATCAGGAGGGAAAAGATTATTTCAAGACACAGACAATTTCAATTGCATCCCAGTGATACATGAAACATCAGAACATGACTGATAAAAAAAACATCTATTTGATTACCTGCATTGACTAAGAACTTCACAGAAGGACCATTGGGGCATTTGGCCATCCATAGATAGAGGTCCTTTCCCTTCCGGCACTGAAAGTAAGAAAATCAAACATAGGCTAATGATTACAAAAATAAAGTGATGAAATCATAGCTCCCAATGCACAAAAAACAAAAATGTTGCTCAATATTCTCTAGAACAATAAGCCCTGAAGCCTCTTTTTGCCAAAATGGTATCCCTATGGTATTCTTGGTAATAACACAAACAGCCTCCAGTGCCAGGAGCTAATTACAAAGGGGTTTCCTCCTCCCACCTGTAAAAATGGAATTGCCCTATTTTTCATTCTTCCCCAGATTACACAATCCAAAAAATAAGGCCTTCAGCAAAGCTGAGCATTTGAACAAATGGAAAAAATCACCTAATGGCTTTTCGTATCTGTTGGGATTTGAACATGAGACATCATTGTGCTGAATCCACTTCATCGAGCACAAGGTCACAGCCCTGGTAGCTTTATCCTACCTTCTATAACAAGCCCCACCCCCAACACACACACCTTACTTCCTCTTTATGATAATGCAAGTCTATTATTCAGATTCCTAATTTATGGCATTATTTGACAACAAAATATGATACAATCTATCCAAACTTTGCACTATACATTATGAAACAATATGTAACAACCCTTCAAACAAACAAGCTCAAGTAACACCAAGTCGTACAGCAAGACAACTGAAACCGGAAGATACCTCAAAGAACAAACAAGACGAACAGCTCTTCAACTCAACTAGCTCATTCAAAGTTGCACCTTTAGAATCTTTAGACTCCACCTTGTTATCTTTCTTAGAGTGAGGCAACAGAGACACCGTGTTCAACATTAAATGCCGATACCTACAGTACACCAAATCAACCTTTTTATCATTTACAACCACCCTTTAAATTAAAAAGCAAGCAAAAAAAAAATACAGCATATCTACAAAAACCCATTAAATAGAACTTTTTTTTTTAATCATTTACAGCAACCTTTTGACAAAATAGCAAAGAGACAACCAAATCAACAAAATCCCCAAGAAAAAATCAATCTTTTTTATCATATACAGCAACCCTTTTGACTAAAAATCCAGAAAAATCGAACCTGTAGCTAATACGACGAGAGCAAGTGACCAATACTTTCTCTTTATTCCTAAAGGTAACCACTGAAGTGTTCTTTTGTTCTTCAGTAGAACCATCTTTAAAACCTAAAAGGGTTCTCTTAGGCCTTTCTATTGCAACTTCCTCTTCAACCGCCGCAGTTTCCGCGTGTTTCCTCTTCTTTGCCATTGTTGAGCTTCAGTGGAAGAATGAATGAGAAAGCGGCAGTGGCTATTGGGGCAAATACATTCATTTGTAAGATTGAAATTGGGCTTTTCTTCTTGTTGGGCCTTTTCCTTGTGGGGCCTATGACGCAAATATAGACTAACCAAAACTAAGAGCAGGCCCATTGTTTCCAATAATTCAGTAGCAGTTAGGTTTTAGAACTTTGGCTGCCTCCTCCGTCGCCGCCGTCAGCCCATCTCCTCCTCGCCGCCTGCCGCTCCTTGTGATTTC
>JBDJHY010000087.1:6431148-6443605 GCA_039654485.1 Withania somnifera
ATTTGAGATGCCACAGAGAGAGTGGGGATTATTCAGGCCAGATCATTGACAAAACAGAGCCGATAGAAGAGCTACACAGATTGTAGACATTGTCTTCGAAGTCCAGTATTGTTGTTATGGTATTATTGCGGGTTTCTCCCATGAAGGTGGTTATGAGATTTGATCGAAGGGGCAAGATTATCCCCATATTTATCAAGCCATATGAAATTACAGAGTGGATTGATGAGGATTCCTATCGGTTATCCCTACCTCCAGGGTTGGCAGTTATTCATTCGGTGTTTCACATTTCTATATTTCGTCGTTATGTTCCATATCTCTCCCATATACTTTATTTTTAGTCAATTCAGCTGGACAACCGATTGACTTATGTTGAAAATCTTGAAGCCATTGTTGAAAGATACGTGAGGCGGCTTAAGTCCAAAGATATTTTAGTTGTAAAAGTACGTTATGATCACCGTCTGGTGGAAAGGCTACCTGAGAGACAGGGAGGGACATGCAAGTTCAGTATCATTGTTTCTTTGACTTCCCAAGTACTTCCTTTTCCTTCTTAACTTCTGCAGATTAAAATTCCTTTAGTAGGGGATGTTGTAATGACCCTAGGGGTCATTTTTATGTTTTCACAATTACTTCATACTTAGAGCATTCTCGTAACCATCCGAAGTCATTTATGACTTTCTGGGACTAATTTTTTGGTTCCCTGGAAGTTTCATTGTTGTCCTTTTTGTATTTATAGCTTCCTCGAGCCCTACTCATCCTATATGACCCTGGATCGTCTTTCTATTGATTTTTTTTGGGTCCCGAATATCAATTACATAAAAATTTCATATATGTCTTTTCGAAATTGGAATCAATTTCCACCTCGTGTGACTTTGGTTTAGCTTTATAAAAACTGTCAAGAAAAACCCGTTGTGGCTAATAAATCGGTCTGTTGGTAAGACTATGTAAATCATCTTCCTCTCAAATTTTCTTTATTTGTCTCTCAACTTTCCTTGGTTTTTCAATTTTTCAAGAGCAAAGTAAGCTCAATTAAGCGACCATATCAAGATTCTGATCTGTGGAAATACATTCTAGTGATTCTATGATCAGTTCAACCGGGTAACTTTTCCTGACTGATAAATCGGCCTATTGGTGGGACTATGTAAATCATCTTCCTCTCAAATTTTCTTTATTTATCTCTCAACTTTCCTTGGTTTTTCAATTTTTCCAAAGCAAATTAAGCTCAACTAAGTGCCCATATCAAGATTCTAATTTGTGGAAATACGTTCTAGTGATTCTATGATTAGTTCTACCGGGTAATTCTTTGTTTTCTATATTACTTAAAGGTTAGGGGCCTATATCTTCAATTTCTACCATTAATTTGAGCCCTATTTTGTACCATATGATGTATGAGATCTGCTCTATGTGTTGGTATAAATATTTCCTTTTTTCGAGCTATTCGGGTCTATGGACTCGTTTTTAGTTTAGATTTTGACCCTTCTATTTATATAGAAATATGAGTCTTGTTTTACTCGACTTGACACGTGGGTTATGACTTTTATAGCCTCACGCGACTTCAAGCTTCATACGTGATTCTTTGCATATTTAAGCATGCTTCTCGAGGATATCACCGATCCAGGTAGGCTAAGATCTACTTTCTTCAGACTGAGTATTGTGTAGTATATATATGGTAAAGTGCCAGCTCGGGACTGGGATTTCCAGTCTGAGACCCGATATGTTTATTTTTTCTGTCTATGGCCTACTAGTTGGCTTGTACCTTGGTTACTTACCCTGGGGTTATATTTCCATACCCATGCGGTCGATACCGACTCTAGAATATAGTATGGTTGGGGGAGGAGTATCACCTTTGTTACTACTTATACGCTGACTCTGGAATGTAGTCTAGTAGAGAGTGAATTATACTAGTGGTTAAAGCTTAGTATCTATCCCCTGATCTATGTTGGTAGCTTTAGAGCCACTCTAGGTAGGCTGATTATTCTACGTTCAACCAGAGGTATTATATATGATTAGGGCGTGTGTGGCCACTTGGACCTAGACAGACAGATGCAGCTTTCTGGATAGTTAGTAGCCCTGCATGATGACGTTGCACCTAGTCGGATATGGCTTTGCTGGATAGTTAGTAGTCACTAGACACATTCTTTACACCAAACAGAATAACCTAAATTCTAAGATAAAACTCCAAAGATCTGGAACGAATTTGCATAGCTATATTGCAATTGTAGCAGCCATCATCCTGGAAAAAATAGTAAGTGCTTGACTGCAAACGACCATTCCCTAACTTACTGGTATTCACCAATATAGAAAGACAATTCCGAAAGCTGTCCCGTCATAGTAAAAGGGATCGTTGTTGGGATCACACAACTTCCACTAGCTTTACAGTTGCAATGAAATGCTAGCTACTGAAAGCATAGTCTTGGAGTAAAGAGTTAGTTGAAGAAATGACCATGCTTTCTTTTCCTTCAAGACTGCAAAGAAACTTGTGAAAGAGCAAAATAGGGGTGCCAACTTGTACTACTGCAAAGTGTAGTAGCTCAACAGCATCAAGCTCCTCCAAACAACCATGTGTCTAAAGCTCACCATATGTTTTTCATTTGACCCCTCAAGACAATGTATAGACAGAAAAGGTTAATAAACTATTTTTTGGTCATACAAGCTTCATTAGTACTCAAGGAAACAGTACAATCCTGTTGAAAATTTTTTGTGCAAGTGAGGCCTAGACAGAAAAGATAAACGGGTGTATGGTCATGCAATCTTCATTAGAACTCAAGTAAACACTATGAGCCTATAGAGCAACTTCTGTACCAGTAAGGTTGTTATGTTTATACTTTATACAAGATTCTTGAAGCATCTTTTGTTACTTTTTCCGGGTAGCACAAAGATTGGCAATGAGAGATCATGCACCACATACTCCTCCCGTCTTTTCCCCAGTTCCCAGGTTTCAGCTTAGTAATAGTCCCTTCACTTCATGCTTTCAAATTCCTTGCCAACTGTACAATTTTTTATTTTAAACCAAAATTGTTTTAGTTTTTCAGATGGTCACCATAAAAGATAATTCCAAAACATACATGTCATTGACATGGTTTACATTTTTAAACTATACCTTCCTGCAGAATAGAATACAACTGTTTAAATGTCAGTTTATTAGGTCAGAAAATGGGTTCAAATACCATCTAATTCATTGGCAACCAGTATCCAGTTAAAAAGGAAAAACAAGGCCTGTGGAGGCTTAAGGGGCACAGGTGTAACTTGAGCAACCACCTTAGGAAAGTGGATTACTGCTCCGAAGAGAGATGGAGGTTTTGCTTAAGTCGTCTTTTTTGGGCAAGGTATTGAAAAAAGTTAGCATATGAAAGCTTTAAACACGTACACATTTTAAATATTCGTGTAGAAAAGGATATAATCTTATTAAGAAAGTCAGTGACTGGTTATTAAAACACCTCATATGAGACACTTATGAAAGCCAATGGGGCATTGTAGGGTAAGACGCCCAGTACTAGGTCCTTGGTGAGTCTCTAAAGCTTGTCACCCAGAGATTTTTCTGTGATGAAGAATAGTTAGAAAAAAAGAAAAAAGGAAGGTAGAAAAATAAAAAAGACAAATTTTAAAGTGATCATCCTATAAAATAAGTGACAAGGTGTATAGAAAAGAGCATGAGAGTAAAGCCAGTAAGTTTAAGACGGAACAAAACAACCCATTTACATTTCCTTTACTTTTGCAGGTAGATGCATTCTTAGAGACATCAAGAAATATTGGAGTTATTGCTGTGAGAATAACACCTTAACTTTGGTAACTTCTTAAGAACTTACTTTTGGTTAGCCCAAGGGATTTGATTCCATAACATGACCGTATAGCAGGAGATGTGTAGCAGGTGTGTCTTAATCCAAACAGGTTCTTTATAAGTGGAAAATGGTAAAGGGGAAGATCGAGTCAGTGACATTGATTGTGAATTCGTACTCAGTTGATAGAAGCAGAAACGAAGAAGATGAAGATCTTGGGTCACAAACCTCAGCAGCGGACATAGATGATGGTTTTGAGAGAATAAAAGCTCCATTTATTATGTGATTTTATATATATATATATATATATATATATATATATATATATATATGTTTTGCACTGATTTTAATTCTTAATAAAATCTGCCTCAAGTTCATCCTTCTGTATCTCGTATTATTTATTATGTGACAAGTAAATAATAAATAATTAAAAGAATTTTTATTTTTATCAAAAATAAAACAAAGAAAGACAAATATTTGACTTCCTATAAATTTAAATGCAACAGTTGTAAAACTAATATCATGTATTGTTTTTCTGCATATAAAATAGAAATAATATTTTAATATTAGAGCAAAGAAGATGTCTAATAATATTAATTAAACAAATATGATCAAATAAATAAGATAATCATTTTATATAGTTGAGTTTTTAAAACGTAAATAAAAAACTTTCAATTGATGATTTTGAGTTATAAAAAAAAAATCATATGTACTAAGCTATCTTTTTATCACATAGTTTTAAACATTTGATGTGAATATTTAAAATAAATAAATTATAAAAAATAAAAAAACAAGGAATAGACACTGTTTTCAAAATAAAATGAAAAAAAATGTCAGACAAATAGATTGAAATGAACAAGTTGGTGATGCTAGGTTGAAAATATGCCCAACAACCATAATATGCTGTCCCTAAATCTCCTTTTTATATATAAAATATTGTTTATTGTCAAATAAATAAATATGAAAATGAAGAGAATAATTTTTATTTGAGTCTTATTAAAAAATAATATGGGTTTTAATATTTTATCCTCTAGAAAAATAGAAAAATAAAAGTACATACACATCATATATTTTATTCATAAACTTATAATATGCGTGTAACGCACGTATTGCACGTACACTAAACTAATTTTTTTAATAATGCGTTGAACAAATAATAAATTAATTTTTTTATAAACACTTTTTCATATTTTAATGTTATTTAATGATTTCAAACATTAAATAATTGTATTTACTATAGTTCTTTGAGAAATAAAAGAAAAGCTTAGGAAAAGAGTGATTTAACTAGGTGTTGGGGGATTTAAACCCCATTTAATAAATCTATATTAGATATAGAAGTGATCTGTCTACGGAAAAATTAATGGGCATTCAAGGATTTTACACCCTAGATTTGATAAAGTCTAAGGGTGTGTCTGGTACGAATGAAATTTTTTTAAAAAAAAATAAGTGGTTTATTTTTATTTTTTTTAGTGTTTGATTAATAAGAAGAAAATATTGTCCTAAAAACATATAGGTACAATCTTGCCAAATACTTATGAGATCATATCTGACAACGGCCAACGACCTGAGACCCGATCCTGAATATCGACCCGATCTCAAATTCCAACCCAGAATCTCAACCATGTAATGAACTCTGAATCTCGACTCGGCCCTGACCCCAATTCTCAATCCACCTCACGCGATATCCGACCCCAAACCCCAACCTGAGACTCGACCCCCAATTATGACCCAAGATCCAACCCTAAATGTCGATCCAGGACCTAACTCTGACACTCAATCACGATTTAAGATCTGACTCCTAAGACTCGAGTTAGGGTGAAAAATTGAGATGTAAAGATAAAAAGGAGTTTTAAAAAAAATCTCTTATATTTTGGAGGTAAGTCATTTTTATTAAATTTTAAAAAAATAATTTAACTTAAAAATATTTTTTAAAAACATTTAAGTCTCAAACATGAAAAAATAAAAAAATAATTTTTCAAAAAATATTTTTCTTCATATTTTTAAAAATATTTAAATCAATTAAATATAAAAAATAATTAAAAAATATTTTTTAGAAAATATTTCCCAATCTACCAGACACACACTCTAAGTGTAACTATCTGGTGGGTGCATTAAGAAATCCCCGATAGTAATTTTGGCTCCCACTATATAGCTATTCATATTTGCCTTAATTTCTACCTAATTCCATTACCCAAATAGAGGGACCACAACCCTTAGTGCTTATCCAATACATTTTCACAATCTAATTACTTCTCTTCTCTGCTGAACAATAATTTTAAGGGTAGTCTGGTATTATGAATAATTCTTTAGTGTTTTTAAACTTTTTATTTGGTTATCAAGTATTGGATAATTTATTTCTGAACTAAAAAGTAGTACTGAATAAGTTCAGAATGAAATAATAATTAAGGATAAATTATTCTGGAATAAAGTAATTAATATAATACGAATATCTCTCATACTATTTTTTATACATTATTTAAAACAGTGATGATGTGGTCAACCCTGGATACGTGGCTCTTAGATCTAGCCACAGGTGCTACTCCTCAAAGGGAAAATCCTAGGCTAGAGGACTTGACGGACCACCTCAGAGGTCGGAAGAAGATTCTTGGAGACCACGACAACCCTTGCTGAAAGGGGTATGGGGGACAAGCAGGGCATATGGAAACAAGCAACCTTACGTTGAAAGGTGCTTGTTGAGTAAGGCTCCCCCCTTCTTCTCATCATATTAAAGGAGCGCGGCTCTTTTACTTTTATGTATATTTATATTATTTTTAATATCACTCATAATAACATTCATAACTTTCACTACTCATTATTTTTATGATAACTTTTAATATATTTTATTAAAAGTTATACTATATAAATATATTTTTTATTTATGAATATTTTATACATTGAATTTATTTAACTAATTTTAATGTTTATTTATATTTTGATTTCTCTTAAGGATAATAAAAATGTTGACTCCACTCTTGACTTAAATATTTTTAATGACTTACATATTTTAAAATTAAATAGTTTCTCAATCATTTTACAAGTCGTATTTTATACCTCAATTAAAATAAATCTAAACTTTAATGTTTCGCTATATGAGTGTAATATGCTTAAATGATAAGACGTAAATAATATCCTCTTTTATATTAACAAATTTAAG
Organism: Withania somnifera; assembly: GCA_039654485.1. Taxonomy (NCBI): domain Eukaryota; kingdom Viridiplantae; phylum Streptophyta; class Magnoliopsida; order Solanales; family Solanaceae; genus Withania; species Withania somnifera. The sequence continues at coordinate 6,438,076 of JBDJHY010000087.1, forward strand.
ATGAAAAAATTATTTTTTAAACTACTTAGGATGGAAGTTTTATTTTTAGGAGCACATCGCAAAACCATGAAAATGCACAAAAAAATAATCCAAATAAGATAAAAATTTTATTTCTAAGCATGATAACTACAGTTTACAAAGAAAATAAAAAGTTAATAAGAAGGAGGATATTTTTGTAAACATACAACTTATTCTTAAAAATTATGCAATGTATATTATTTTGAATACAACTAATCAAACACTCAATTAAAAATAATCTCGATATAACTTATCCTAGCACAACTAATCACCGCATAACTAATACCATCATAACATGTCTTCAAACCAAACGACCCTTGCATATTTAAACAATATTAACATTTTAAACTCGATACTTTAAAAATAGTCTTAAGTAAAATTCAATGCTATAATTAGTAAGGCTTCTCCATTGTTTCCTTGTGGGATTCATATCTAATCTTGTTTGATTTATATTTGACAATGATCGTTTGTAATTTTTTCATGAAAAGTGATTTGGACGTATCAGTTAGTGACATAAAGAAAGTTTTATTTATTGAAGAAAGACATTTTTTCCCCCTGAAATTTTAGACTCAATAACTTGTCTTTATTTGAGTTATATGATATTACTGGACTATTATATACTGAAGAAGACAAGTCAAAAGAACGCTTATATTAGTTTGATATATTTTATTTTATTTTTTATATTTTTTTATCTATGATTATGTATTCTCTAATACCTTGTGTTTCAGTGTTGCATGTGTGCTACCTATAATCTAGAAGCACCTTATTTCCATCTTATAAGATCCACGTGCATTTTATTGAGAAGGCTAGGCGTTTGACCATAAAAATTAAAGAAAATTGAAGTTGGAGTTGGAATTAAAGTTGAAGTTGTGTTTGGCCTATCATTTTGAAAAAAGATTTTTTGACTTTTGGAAAAAAATTTAAAATATAATTTTACACCCAAAGTTTTAAAAATAGCAAAATCATTCTACTTAACAATATAAAGTTGTATTTCACTCATAACAATGATAGGGGAGCTGTCGTGCATAACATTTATCATAATTTTGTTATATCATTATCATTTGTCCATTTATCGGCATTTAAATCACATGGTTTGCTTATCCTTTTACGTTTCTACAATAAAACAATAATAAAACAACCAATCACATAAATATATTCATTTTTAAATAATATAATAACTGAAAACATGACTTATAAGTAATGTTGAACAAGAAAATAAAATATCATGAGATACTTTTGTAAACATATAAAATTAGAATAATATGTAACAATATTAGAAGTTGAAGTTGAATTTGGAAAAAAAGTGAAAACAGGTTTCCACATGTTTTCATTTTTCAAATTCAATTAAAATTTTGATGGCCAAACATAATTTTTGCGTAAAGTAATTTTTTTTCCAAAAAAAAAGTAAATAAAATCTATTGTCAAACGCCCCCTAAATCTATTAAGTTACTTTTTGTGAAATTATGCATAATTTCAAGGAATAGCAAGTGAGTGGGTAAAAAATGAATTAAAACAAAATAAACAAAATAGTCAATTCACCAATATTTATTTATATGAAAAAAAGGGTGGATAATATGAATAGTTGTATTATTGATGGTCCAAATAAGTTGACTCTCCAAAAACGCAAAAAAAAAAAATTATTTAAAAATAACAACAGACAAAAGAGTACTGATAATACGAATGCCTAAATCAAAATTTGTATACTTTGACAATTGATTCTTCTATGAACAAAACTACAAATTTTTATTAAATCTTTGCTAAATCAATCTGAGAGGGACTTTTACAACTTGTTTTTTTTATCTGATCTGTACTTGCTGTTTTATTTTTCAATTATTTCATTCAATATATTTTTCAAGATATTAATTAGTATTTTAATTCATACTTACAGTATAGAAAATTAAGTTAGAGTGACGTGCATTTATATTGGTTATTATTGTTGTAATTTATACTTACAATATAGAAAATTAAATTAGAGTTATGTGCATTAAGATTGGGTATCTACATTATTGCTAATATTGTTTATGATACATGGCTAAGCAGCTAGGCGAATCACATCTAAATCACTAGATTATTATGGCTCGTGCCATTCGGGGCTCAATATATACTACTTTTAATGTTTCAATTTACCTGACACAAATAAAATTTAAAGAGTCAATCAATTTTTTAAAAAATATATAATGTAATGCCTATTCCATCAAGGTCATTCACCCGGAGCCAAGTCAAAGAACTACAAAGACCGCAAGGCATTCTATTACAAAAATGGACTTTCGAAGAGATAATGATGCAAGAGGTTATGGTAGAAGAAGAATCGAAAGATGGTTCAAGCCTGAAAGAGGATGTTTGGACGTCTTGGCAACCAATCTTGGATGGTTCATCTTCGGTTGGACGTTTCGCCCAAGCCAAGCCGTCCATAAGGATATTTGCTGGTTCAAGGGGCTCGGAGGGCAACACTCTGGGTGATTCATCCTAATCTGGACGAGATGTTCAAGGATAATAGTCCAGAGACAACTAATCTGCCCCAAATGGTTTCTAAAGCCCTTTGGGCTATTATGCTTATTCGAATTAGCGTGCATAGTCTAATTGTGTAATAATCTCCTCAGACTATAAATAGGAGTAAGTAGGGTTTGCGTTTCTTAGTTTTTTATGATTATTGAATTGAAACACTCTTGTGAGGTATGAAACTTTTGGTAAGCTTATTGTTGCTTTTCTTGTGAGAAAATTGAGTTTCTTAGAAATTGTGATTCCTTTAAGGTTTGGTTAAAAGTATGGTGCTAGATTAATGTTTAATCAAGTGGGTATTTGAGTTTAATATACTCTTTTGTTCATTTGATCGCCAATCTTTGCGTCTCACTTCTATCTTTCAATTCCTTATTTATTTCCTTTATTTGTGTTTATTTTTTCTTTCGTATCTGTGCTTGTATCAACTGGTAATAGAGCTTCGTTGGAATTTTATTTCTATAAAGTTCATCTTGGAGTGTTGATAATTAGAAAATAAAAAAAATAAATACGCAAAAATATCTACAAATTGTGTATTTATTTTTAGATTTGGACTTTTGGAATGTGTTCCCTATTGTGTCTAAATCTTAAGTTTCGTGTCGATCCGAGTTGATTTGAGTGATCTAGCATACTTTTTGGATTTTAAGGTTTTGAAACTCAAGAAGTGGGTTTGATTTGGGTATTGTTGTGTTTAAGAAGTAGTGGCTTGTGTTCCCTATCACAAAAGGATGTTGTGGTTAAATTTTTATTAAGTTTTGAGTTAATTTGATTAGGTTTGAGTTTTTAAAATTTTGCAGTTGTTCTTGGCGTTCTTCAAATCTTCAAGTGAAAAAAAAGACCAAAATAGTATATTTGATCCAAAACTCTTACTCCAAAGTGCTCAAAGGAGTTATAACTTCCACAAAGGGTAAATACTAGGTGTAGGGGACCTACAAAATTCACCTTGAATGAAATTATATCACCCTTGAAAATCCCCACCCCGACAGCCTATACTATTACGGACAGCACAGTAGGTAGCCTGCCCGAGCTTGGACAAGCCGCCCATAAGGAAATGTTCTGGAATTTTGGGAAGCCATTCAGACAAGCCGCCCAGCCTTGGGAGAACCGCCAACCTGACAAAAAATAAATTATTTTGTTTATTTCTTTTCTATTTAACTCATCTCCAAATTTCCTAGTTTACTTTCTTTGAATGATCAATCAGTAAACACTTAGTACCTGATTTGTGTGATTACTAACTCTCGAGTTTTGTTCTTTGTAGTTCGTTTATATGTGCTTTTCTCTTTAATCATGTGGTTTGATTATTTTTTCAAGTTTTTTAATTATTTTGTCCATTGAGTGTCAACAAGATTTCATTCCAACCCAAGTACGCAATCACAACTAAGGAATCTAAGGAGCACACACAAGACCATTAACCTTTAGCAAGCCAATTGTGGATCATACTCATCACGGTGAGAGCATTGAGTGTGGTGTGTTTGTTTAACTAAATTAACTCATTTTCTTATTTTGTTGTGTGTTTTAAGTAGGCACAACGTCAAATGGACAAGAAACACAAGTTTTCGCAGGAGGAACTAAATCCAATCTAGAGGAAAAAATTATGCAATTAAGCCAACTAGTGGCAAACATGAGTGCTAGCATTTCAAGTTTGGCCGGAAGGATGGCTATGGTCTGAGTAGGGGTTGGTTCCTCGACATCTAATCCTTAAATCAACAACTAATCCATCACAAGTGGCCATGCTCAAGCCACATCCTCCCCTATAACGCCCATAACTTTTACCAAATGTTTTTCCCTACCTTCCCAAATAACATTTCCCTTGGTGGACAACCTACACATCAAGCTCCCCGAGGTCCTATAAGGAATATTTTCCCTCAACACCAAGCTCCACCTACAAAAAATGAAAATCTTCAATACTAATCTCCACCTACCCAAAATGAAAACCTCCCATACCAAGCTCCACCACCCTAAAAGTAGAATTTGAGAGGAATGAACGACAAAGATTTTAAGGGGACCTCGTTGATGAAGACTATGATTATGGGTCCCAAGTCAATCACCCTATGGGTAGAGGACAATAAGGTTATAGAGGATGAGGAGGTGTCACGACCCGATTTGGCGAATCATGATGTCACCTACTATGCCACCAGTAGGAGGACCAAACCCCGTAGTTCATAGCTGAAGCGCACAACTACTATATTTAATGCGGAAGAATATCAAAAGTCTTATAAAAACAGTAAAGTTTGCGGAATTATATGAGAAAAGAATAACTACCCAAATTCGGTATCAGTGTCAAACGAACCACTAAGTACAGAATCATAAAACTGAAATGTATATAGTATAAAGTATTTCCAAAATATAATAAAGATCAACAAAACATAGTCTGAAGAGAAGTAAGATCTAGCTGAACGCCAAGCTTACCCTGAATCTCCGAGGTAAATGTAATCCGAAAAAACAGCGATCTATGTATCACGAACGGGAACCTGTACTCGGATCTGCACAAGTGCAAGTGTAGTATGAGTACAAGTCGCTGAACCAACTCGTACTCAGTAGGCTTCGAGGGCCCACTGAGCGCATACCAATGATAAATGCAGTAAATAACAGAGTACAGGAAATAGGGGGTCACAGAAGCAAATAGGACAATACAGGAAACTAGCAATTCAAGTACAAACAAGTGTCATATAGACAGATAGTGCTAGCTATTTACATAGCAGGATCACAGGTAATAGAATAGAACGTACCTGGTATCCTTGCAGCAATATATATGAAATATAACTCAATGGATAATGGAATCAAGAAAGATAAGGAGTAGAACATGGTCGGTATACAGCTAACCTCAAGAGAAAGAATAATTGAACGAACAGAAATAGTAAGCACTAATCTCACATAACATGAAGCAGCAAGTAACAAAAAATAATTGATAAACAGTAATATGAACGATAAAATAAGCAATTAAACGTTGACAAGTCCCCCATAAGGAAGCGCAACGTACACAAAAACATACTCACCCATAGGCCCCCCAATCTGA
>JBDJHY010000087.1:6455437-6466966 GCA_039654485.1 Withania somnifera
GGTTGGCTCAAATTCCAGTGTTTCAACGGGGAAGGGAGAAAAACTAGCTTGTAAGATTGTCCTTCAAAGGAATTTAGTGGAATAGAGGAAGTAACTTGGCTTGAACAATGAAACGAGAGAAAGAAGGACATCAATGTAGCAAGCACCGGAGGAAATTTATATACAAAATTGTAAGTAGAAGTGTTTACAGGAGAAAACCATCAAACAAAACCAATCATCATAATCTCTAACAGACTCAAAACTCTCTGAAGCATACAAATTTAGGCAAAAAAAAATAAGAAAGGAGAGATTTTGAATTATTTACATGTTTATGTAAAGCCTGTAAAAGTATAAAACCACAAAAAAAAAAAAAAAACACTTCTTTTCATCAATCCATTCGCATAAATCAAAACAGCGGCTGTAATCTAGAATATAGCTTCTTGTTGATCGAAGTTTCCGTTTTGCCTTGCTGGAACTATCGAGCAACTGAGCGAGCAATGCATGATAGGCTTTTCAATCTCGGTAAAACCCGTTTATATTTATAGATGTCTGCTGAGAGATTTCACTCTTTTTGGTACTTCTGTTCATTTCACCATTATATGAAGTCCAAGAAGTACGGTTGAGCATGTAGGGAGAATGTTGACCTGAATATGTTTCGTGTAACGTTAGTCGTTGCTTTGGTGTGCTCATCGATCTCGTCTTTGCTTTTGCAGATTCTGTAGCAGCCATGTAAGTAGGAAACATGGGAGAACTTGGTAAAGAACTATCATCACCAATTGATTTCTGTTTCACATGAGAAAATGATCTCCTCGGTAGTGATGACGGAGAATTTAAATCCTCAATGGAATATTGATTACGCGCTTGACTCATTTTGAGGTGTGTCATTTTGTTCATGTCAACTAGAGGACTACTTGAGTCTCCAAATGATCTCAATTGCTCGAATAGCTCTGTTTTTCTCTGTGGTTCGAATTCTGCCCGTTGATCGAACCTGGAACTTCTTCGATTTTCCTTAATGATGAACGGTTCTTGCATAAAGTGATCATTTCTCCGCTCCTAAAAACCATTTTTGAGTTATTCAACCATAAAACATGATATATTCAGCAAATGTCATAAAAAGGGAACTGAGAAAAACTAAATGCAGGTGAAGTTACCCGATGTGAAAACGAGTATTTCATCATACGCTCTCTTTTGGCAATGGCTTCTTGTCTTCTTAAAAACAAGGCTTCAATTTCTTCCTTTGAAGACAAACTGAAATCCCAAGTCCTTTGGCTGTTGCATTTTAGCTGCCGATAAGCAAAACAAATACAAATTTAAGTTCAATCAGAGGCTCAAATAATGATAAATATCATTTGATATCATTTCTCTTACTTTTAATTCATTAGGTTTCACACTTTCTTTCGAGCTCTCATCAAGTTTCCTTTCGATACTCTCGTAGTATTCCTCCACAGTGGGAACTCTGATATGATACACTCGTGGCTTTGGCATTTGAAAAGGCAACAAAAACTTCAACTTGGCAACGAGTTTTCGTCTCACAAGTTCACCTCGTATCACTGCTTGAAGCTTCACGAGTCCCTTCAGAGCACTTAACGCTTTCCTTGCCTATAGAAAATCCCACAGAAACAAATTTAATTGGACACAAGTACATTTCAGCAAAGAAGTGGAAATATTTTCTAATAATACAGAGGAAAAAATAACAAGAATGACATGAAAGAGTTAATTTTGTACTCCTTTCACAAAATTAATGAATATTGAACTTCAACTCTTATCATATTCGTTATTAATTATGTCTTCAACACACACCCTTATGTGTGAGCTAACTGTTTTTTCATGGGTGAAACTTGAACCATGGTATGCCAATACCATTTTGAATTGTGTGACCATGTCATCTGAAAGCTTAAGTAGTTTGAGAGAGAGTACTTTTATTTACTCACGAGGTGTGCACGATAAGCGCTTTGGATTCTGATGGCAGCATTTCTCCGTTTCCTCTCGAGCTCATACGGAGCGTTAGTCAGGCGGACGACTTCAGCTGCAGCATTAGCAGCAGCTACAGCAGCTTCAGCTGCAGCTGCTGTTGCTAAAGCAACAGCCAAAGCATGTTTCTTCTGTTGTTCTGTTGCCTCAGTGAGTGTTTTTTGAGGTGCTTCAATTGCTGGAGGACACAGCTTGAACTTGAACCTTCCCAGAAACCATTTCCATCTCTTTGGTTTCTGAAATTATTAAAAAAATATTCACTTTCTCAACTGAAAAGGGAAAATCAAGCAAGGGTAGGACAGCTCGATGCACGAAGCGTCCCACATTCCCACATGGTGCGGAGAAGGGACATGCACCCCAAGAGGGTGTAACACGCAAGCATCAGTGGCTGATTTAACGGCTTGAACCCCTGACTTATACTTCCACATTCATGTCACAAATCATATGAAGGTGAATCTCGGAGCAACGGTAAAGTTGTCTCCACAGGTTACAGGTTCAAGACGGACAATCAGCCACTAATGTTTGTGTCGGGATAGTCTGCCTACATCATACCACCTTAGGGTGCAGCCCTTCGCTGAATCTTATGTGAACGCGTGATGCTTCATGCTGCCCTTCATATTAACCAGTTCTCAATAGAAAAAGGGAAACCAAGATTTCAAGAAATTGAAAAAAGATCAAACCTTTTCAGCTTTTGGTTTTGCCTCAGGAATGAAAAGCAGTCTTTTCACAAATGTAAACCAGCTTCTTCTCTTGCCCATTTTAAGAATTCAGCAAACAGATTCAATCACCTTATTCTGGATAATTGAATAGATAATTTCTTTGAGTTGGCAATTCTATTTCTTTCAATAAAAACAAAAAAGAATGAAACAAAGCATGCACAACTTTTCACATAAGTAATATTGTCCAATTTCTATAAAGCAATAAGAGAGGAAAAAAACAAGAAATATAACATCACTTCTCTTGCATAATCATGAGCAACATGGCATTCCTGTGACCAACAAGGTTTTTGGGGTGGTTGTGTATTCCTTTCCCCTTAATAAGAAGTCTCATATTTGAGTCTTGGCTATAGAGTCGCCTTTGTTAAAGAGCACTTTAGCCCTAAGGCGGGATTTTTTGGGGTGAATTCGAATTTAGTCGAGCCACAAAGTCAAAGTGCCAAAGATAAATTCAGGATTTGAAGCTAATGGTTTCGGAATTTTAGTCCATTTGAGTTATTCTATTTAGAGTTATAAAGTTGTACATATTAAATGAATTTCTAAAGATAAAGACAAATACATGTGACCAGGACTTGAAAAAAAACTCTTGTAGAAATGCAAGGTAAGGTTATGTACAATAGAACCCTTTCCCGCACCTTGTGCATAAATATGCTTACTACACCTGATTGTGCTTTTAAAAAGAAAACACATGACTCACTTCCTATAGCCTAGCCCCATGTTTTTTTGTGATATATAGCAACTAAAGTGAAACCATTCATGAGACTAATTAAGAACTCAAAATCTTAATGGACATTAAAAATAAGGTATTATGATGAATTGAGAAAAATCACATGAAGATATAGGACACATACCTAGAGTATAGGTGAAAGAAAGATGACTAATAGAGGTCACATTTGAAGGACATGTTCAAAGAAAAATCCAAGAGTGTCTTTGAGAAGTGATTCTTGAATTATGATGTTTCTATTGTTCCATGTGGCTACATATATGTACGCTAATTATGGTTTGAAAAGCATACCATGTGCAGATTGAGAATGAAATGAAGAGTGAAAAAAAAGTTTAAAGAAAAAAAAAAAAAAAAAAAAAAAACTAGTAATTGATTTTTCAATTATGTAGACTTTTGCTAGTACTTGAATTGTTGCTTTGGGTTGGGAAGTCCCTTTAATAAGGTTCCTCTTTTTCTTTTCTTCCCTCTTGCCATGCCTCTTCCCTTTTCTTTATCTTCATTCCGTATTTAATATTTGTATTCATATTTTAATTTGTGCTGCATAAATTTTAAATTTTAATAAAAAAATAACTTTTTTTATTACAGTATTTTTAAAAATATACAAAATTTAAGACAGAAATCTCTAATTCAAATGAAAAGAATCTTATTCATATCACCACCACAATATAGTAGTAGGTGGTCCTAGCTCCTTTTATTTTCTCTTTCCTCGTGTCATTTTCTTAACTAAGTACTTACTATTTCAAATATCTCTTTTGCTATTAAATTACTGGATAAATCCTCTCTTTATATTTAATGGAGCATTAGTTTGTCACTTTGCAATGTATTAAACATAGGAATTTAATTTTTATGCATTGATAATTCTCGTCGAGGATCTATCATAAATAATATTTTTATTTCTTAAAAATAAAGATTAAAATTTACGTATATATTATTTTTATTATATCCTACCTATTGGATTATATAGGTATGTTATTGTTATTGCATTTTTTGATTACCAAAAAGAGAATTACTATTTATAATTATCTTAAATAATATTAAAGGCCTAAGGAAAAAAAAAATTCACTGTCAAATACATATAACTTAAATTATAGATTATTCATGTGAAATTTTGTCAATTTTTTCAACTCATAAAGACTAAAGTTGTCCAAATAATTTGTATTTTTGTTTTTCTATTTGAGGCCCCTTGTATAAAGATGTACTTAATGGGGACTATTTCTTTTGACTCACTACTAAAATCCTGACCTTTAATTTGTATAGCTTTTGTCTTTTGAGTTGTTCAATGGCCCCAAATTTTGGTAAATTAAAGATAATAATTATATTTTTAATTTTTTAATATAAAAAAAAGAGTAATTATAAAATGAAAGTTAATTCTAATTATTTTTCACAAAGTAGTCTTAAATATATAGTAATTTTCTTAAAATCAAAATCACTAACTTTAAAAATTATAAGAATTTTTTTTTTATGATTGTGGTGTCCAGGTCAGCTTTCGTGCACCCTGACTAAATTCATGGGATATGAACAGATGGAAGAATCACGTAGTATTTTATGTCTCATTGAGATTTGAATCGAGACCTTAGGCCTCGTGATTTTTTACCCACTTCATTGACAACTAGGTCTTCAATATTGTATGATTGAGTAATGAAAGTAATCGTTATAATCTGAGTTCCTAATAACTACCAACTGTTCGTCCATTAAAGTGATACATGAGTTAGGTTTAGAACGTCGTGAGATAGTTCGGTCCATATTCGGTGTGGGTGTAAGAGCATTGAGGGGACCTTTCCCTGGTACAAGAGGACTGAAAAGGTGTACCAGTTATCGTACCCACGGTAAAAGCTGGATAGCGAAAGAGTATATTAGAAGGTTTATGTTTGAAAAATCATTATGATTTATTTTTTTAATTTATGATTGCACATTTTGCTTCATTTATTGTACCTTGCATTGGATTGAATCATTTCTTTGATGCATGAATATATATATTTTTAAATGAATTTTCTATTAAAAAAATGATCACCATAATGACATAAACCACCTTTAAAATGGACCTTTTTTAAATATTACTTTTTGAAACACAAACAATTTCCATGGTCAAGAAGTTGTTGTGTCACTATACAATCATTAAACTTTTTTTTATCATGAAAACACTATTTAACTTTATCTTAGCAGCACACAAAGATTTCTAACCTATTTTGTATGGTCAAGAAATCTTTTTTTATTATATTTATCTTACAGTCGATAATTTAAATTCTTGTCATGAGAAAAAAAAATTTGAGTTAAAAGTTTGGATGATTACTTAATTTTGAGTAATTGGTCAATAAAGTCACTCAATTTTATTTTGTCTTTTAAAAGTCACTCAACTTTAGGTAATCAGTCTACATAGTTACTCAAATTTATTTTACCTTTCAAAAGTCATTCAACTTTACCAAATTAGACTCTATGATCGTTATTTTTAAAAATATAGTTTTCATACTTGTTTAGTGAAATAAAAATAGTAATTTTTTTTAAAAAAATATTTTAGGAATTTAATTAATATTTAATTATTACTTTCTCATTTAAATTTTTTATTCGTTAACTTACTTTTATTTTTTTCTTGTTATTCATTAATCAAATTTATATGGTGTTGTCTTGGCTATAAATATTTTAGATATATTTCGAGAAATACTCAAATAGTTAGTTCATGTTTTTGTGACTGATTATATCATCTTATCATAGTACTTCTATTCTTTTTATTTTATTTTATTTTTCTCTCGTGTTATTCTTTATTAATCAAATCAATACTTTAAATATGTTAGTGAATATATTAAAATAGTCATATTTATAGTTTATGTAGATAATTAAAATTATTATATTTAGTAGTTCCGTAATTTTTTTCCTACATCTTATTACTCTTCATTAATTAAATTAATAAGGAGTCATATATGTAGTTAAATTCTTATTTTATGTAACTGATCGATATATCTTACCTTATATGAGCATTTTTCTAAAATTACTTTTTATAATTCTTTTTAAATTTAAAAAAGATTTTTTTTAAAGATTTCATCGTCTATAAAACTCTTTTAAAAAATTATGAAATCTAACTTTGAAAAATTGCTCGTATAAGATAAGGGGATATCACTCAGCTATATAAATAAGAATCTGATTATCTAAATATATTTTTTCCTGACATATCTAAATTAATATTTAAACCAATACTTTATTAATTTAATCAATAAAGAATAATGTGAGAGTGAAATAAAATAAAAATTACAAATCTGTTAAGATAAAATGATACAATTTGTTATACAAAATATGAATTTAACTAATAAAAATAAATTGAAAAACTAAGAATAAAAAATTTAACTAAGGACGTACCAATTAATATTAATTTTAAATTCTAAATTATTTTTTCTAAAAAATTTCTGCTGTCAATTGTCATGTCATTAAAAAAATATAAAAATTATATTTTGGGGAATAATGATCATGGAGGCTAGCTTGGCAAAATTAAGTAATTTTAAAAGACAAAATAAAATTAAGTGACTATGCAGGCTAATTACTCAAAGTTGAGTGACTAAATAGGTTAATTATTCAAACTTGAGTGATTTTGAAAGATAAAACAAAATTGCATGACTTTATTGGTCAATTACTCAAAGTTGAGTGCTAATTCAAGCTTTTAACTCAAAATGCTTCCTAGTAGAAAATTTTCCACGCTCGAGATCTTTCGTTAGTAGAGGACACTCATTTTTCCCACCACACTTCATGATAATAACGAAAAACTCATTCAATTTGTCTAAGTAGGCGTTTGGTCATAAAAAAAATCATAATTTTTTTGAAAATTATTTTATTTTATGAAAAAATAATGTTTGGCCATAAGAATTTCAAATTTAATTTCGGAGTTGTATTTAAAAAATTATTTCATTTTTAGTTATATTTAACACTAAAGCCTTTTTTTTAAAAAAAAAAATATGATCAAATACAACTTCAACTCTAAATTTAACTCCAATTCCAACTTTAACTTTAAATTTTTTTTATTTTCACGACCAAATAAACCCTAAATACATCATCAAAAGTGATATATATATATGGTGATTTATACAAATTGGGAAAATGTAATGATTAAAGGATATCTAAGCATGAATTTGAGCGCAGAAAGTTATTATTATAAAAAATAAAAAAGCAAAATAATTAAGTGAAAGTAGCTATGATTACTATGACTTGTGCTTCTACTTATTATAGGTCCCTCTCTAACTCTGTCAACACCAATAACTTTATTTTATTTATTTATTTTGCTTTCCCATAACATGCACATTCTGGTTCTTTCTTTTAATAACTACAGTATTTAAATCAGCTTGCGTATATTTCAAACTATTTCACAGGAAATACCAAACACATTGCATAGCTCTAGATGTATACTAGTAGTAGCAAGAGGTGGTAGATAGCTGGGGGTGGAGCCACCTTGAAGGTAGAGGGTATTTGAATCCCCTTCGATGAAAAATTACATAGTTATACGATGTTAATATTTTTTTATATATATAGAGTAGGCATTGAACTCCCTTCGTTCATATTGTGAACCTCCTAAACCAAAATCCTGGTTCGGCCATTGGTGGATATATTTCAGAGTGTGAAACATGAAAATACAATCATAAATGAACTATGAAGAAATATAAGTGGTTACACTAATCTTTTGAAATAACTTGATGAATTTAGTAGATCATTATAGGAAGACTCAGATAACAATTGTTTAAACCTATTCAATTTTTACAGTACGATAACTCTTTGTGAGTACAAACTTTTACGTATATATTCCGCTAACCATGATTCGAAGGTTGAACCAACGTCTTTCTCAGACTTCAGATAATTTGAACCTTTTGATTTCCAAGAAAGGCAGGCAACACTTTGTTGCTTCGGGTAGATCTCCAGGAAGAACTCCGTGGATCATTCCTCTCTTGTTGAAGAGCTCAATAGGACTTCACTGTGCACTTTACCATCTTCCATGTGAATCCATGACTTTAAAGAAAATGATTGTTGTGTTATCTCCAGAATCCTAGCTCCCCTTGGCCAGTTTCCATATCCTCCATAACCTGAGTGTCTAGCATAACATAGCCACAACTTCTTGTATGGACAACACCAGTCTAATCCATGGTTATGACCTACAAACACAGCCTGTCATCACCCTAAAGAATATTAATATATTACAAAGACGATTGGCGGAGATAGAATTTTTATCGGGGTTCATCATCAACTATATATGCGCAAGAAAAATTGACCTTATATATACAGTGTGACTTTTTGACGAAGGGGATTAGGATGAGCCCCTTCTGCCCCTCTAGCTCTTTCACTTGAGTAAGACTTCTAATTTTTTTCGGACAGAACAACAGCAACATTATACTTTTTTATCTGTGAACAACAATTATTCTGGAGTGAATGAGAGCTTTAGAGCAACAGTAAAGTTGTCTAGGTGTGACCTATAGGTCACATATTTGAGCTATGGAATCAGTCACTAATGTTTGTGTGAGGTAAGATGGCCCACATTACACCTCCTTGAGGTGCGGTCCTTCCCCAACATGATCAAAACTTAGTTCCAACTTTAACGTATCTAATTTTATCCAGGTAAGAAGCCTGGTTTTGATTATAGAGGATTACACAGCAGGGAAAGAAGAGACATAGGATGGCTTGGTATACGTCAAAAATGTATAGAGAAGAAACTGAGCTCTGATGTCTTTTACCTTCACAGAAGGTCTTCGTTCAAGAAGCTTCATCATCCCCATTTCAGCTTCTTGAGAAGCGACTTTCTCTGTGAACATTGAGCCAATACAATTCCTGTGAGCATAAAACCTTGGAGCAACCTTCTTATAAGCTTGGCTAGGTATATGCCAAAAAATTATCTCCGGAACCCTGTCCAATGTCCTTTAACGTTTAATATCACTCTTAAGTATAACGTAAGACATTTGTTGATCCATTGCATTGAGAAGTATAAGCAAAAAGAGCAAATTACTGCTCTTTCTGCCCGCCTTTTTTGTTCTACTTCTATCGATAAAATCCAAAAAAAGAATAGTAATCATAAAATACTTGCATTGTTTCATTGTGTCAATACGATGAATTGGTTTAGTACTGAAGTCGAATCTAGTTCATATGCACAGTGTACCTACGCTTGTGAGGGAAAGAAAATCAAACATGAAAGTTATAGATTAAAACTCCCAACATTTGATTACCTTGAGTTAGGATTGATCTCTTGAGATGTGCGGTTGAACCATTCCACTTGAGCATTTGATATAATCTCCGGGTATGAACCACCACCAGAATCCAAGAAATACATGTATGCTATGACTGATTCAGGGTCATCTGAAGATGAAAGTTTAAGGACATAGTTTGAAATGCTTGGCCATAAATCTTTAGGACCGGATTTCGAGTAAGATAAATTAATCCTTAGTTCATTCATCATTAGCTCCAAACGCGTTGTTCCCTTGAAGCTGCAACCTGCGCCACCTGAAATAGAAACTTCCCAGAATCTTACCAGCAAGGAGCATTTGAATTTCTTTCAATCAAATCCACTTGAACCGTTCTTTTTGCAAAAAACACTAGTAAGTATACCAAAATGTAGAAAACAATACAAAAACCATGGTTTTCTACGAACGACACCTAATCTTCTATATCTACTACAGAAATCACACGGATGCACCAAAAGGAGACAAGGGAGGATCCACTTTATCCATTCCTAAGGGGAGGAGAAAATGCTCATGTCAAGATTCAAGGTTAGGCACTATAACACTTTCATAAGTTGTGGAAAAATTGTTAATTCTAGTTTGATCGATCTGGCACCCTAACATCCCGCTCATCCAAAAGTTTTCTTTGTATGAAACCTGCCTTTTGACATGACTTCAGAAATCTAAGAAATACATGTTATGACTGATTCCAGGTCATCGATTAACGACAGTTTAAGAACGAAGCTGGAAACACATGGCCACACATATTTAGGACCAAACCTTGAGTAAGAAAATATGTCCATCTCCTGTTTAATATCATTTCCAAACACTTCGTGCGCTTAACGCTCAAACCTTTATTTCCTAATAATCCTACCAGCTAGAAGCATTAGCAATTATCTCGATGAAAATCTACTTGGTTCACTCTTAGGGGAAGGAGAAAAAGTACATGTCGAGATTCAAGGTCACACTAACACTTGAACAAGTTTTGCACATTTGTTTATTCATATTTATCATTATACCAAAAAACACATCAGCTTACAGAAAGACAATTTCCTCGACCAGTATTGTCTTTTTAGTCTAACCGCACTCACCCAAAAGTTCTCTTTGTATGAAACTGGTCTCTAGTATAGAAACGTCACTCATAACAAAGTAAAGAGATGCAATAAGCCAATGATAAAATTTCGAGTCAGAAACAGGATTTATCTTCTGGCTTTTCCAATTTACATTTGCTATGTTGGAGAAACCGTAGGATAAACATTAAAAATGCATGCTATTTACAATTGGAAATCAACTAAAATCTCAATAAAAGAAGTATTAACTTTAACTCTCTGATTATGCAAAATCAGCTTATCTTGGTACCTTCAGATTCACTAGGACAGGAAGCATTCAGTGGACAACAAAGAGGCGGAATTCCGGTGGATGAAAACCAATCCATTGGCCACTCAAATGGCATATCGTCATGGTTTCCAAACACGCTAGCCCATGGAATCCCCCTGTCTCTGGTCGGAGAGATAGCTTGATCCCAGTATAAACTTGCATTTTGTATTGGTATGTTGTTGGCTGTAATGACATCGCCAAGATAAACTACGAAGTCTGCAAAAAATTCTTGAATTAGACAGACATCCAGAAAATATTCTGATTAGTGAAAAGCAAGAACATCAATCTCAACTCCAAGTGTTCAACCCAACTCAGCATTATCGACACATTATGTATATCTATGAAAACATTACTAAACTTTAAAAAAAAACTATGCCTCAGTCCCAAACAACACCGTTGGGAGATCATCTGAAATACAACAAAACTAATATGACAGCAAGTCTTGATGGATGAGACCAGTGGAAATAGTGTGTAAATAATAACCAACAATGTTCAGAACAACGTAAATATGAAAGTGCAAGAGAATGTCAATTTTGATCACAGTTATATGTTCAAATTCTATGGCATCTCAGCAACATCAGGGACT
>JBDJHY010000087.1:6481251-6493657 GCA_039654485.1 Withania somnifera
CTGGTATCCAATAGGATTTTGACACATCAGATGAAATTGTCATTATGGGGTCCGCGCTTTACTTTCTGTATTATTTATTTTTTGAACTTTTTTGTGTAAAGATAGTTTGACTTAGATAATTGAGCGTTATCGATATTGATACTCTTTACGATATAAGTTTGGCTATAGCAAGTATTAAGGAAAAGAAAGAGGTAAAGCAAAATTTTTTTTGGGGAATAAAAATAAAATGTTAATAAATAATCGTTGCCTTATTCATATTGTTACTATTACTCGTAAGATTTGTTGTTTGTTCTCCAAAATCCAGCACCAGTGTATCATAGCAGGCTTTCTACAATATTAATCGAATCACCAGATGGTTAAACAAAATACAAAATATAACAGCATCCAGCATCAGGACTACTCAATATCGTCATTCCTGCAAATGTCCTTTGTGAATTAACGAAGCAGAACAAATGATTTCAAACGAAGCAGAACAAATGAGTATATGCCACTTCCAAAAAAAACATAGATAAGGATTCAACCATCTATATGTCAAAATTCTTTATGAACCAAATATATCTACTACTCCATGCTAGCTTTCTTGAAAATATTCTCATCCCGTTTTCTTGTTATGGTTCCATCATCGAAAAGACATCAAAGACGGTTGGTATTTGGAACCTAAAGCTTCAGGACAAGGCCAATGGGACTGTGATCACTGCCATCTACATCTGGGAGAATGTACGAGTCGTGCACATTGTCAGCAATGCATTCCGAGACAAGGAAATAGTCGAGCCGCCATCCTGCCATTTTATACCCCAGATGGGTAAAAGGTGCAAAAAACATCATAAGAGAAAGATCACAGCGAATAAATTTTTTGCCCCAAACTATCTGAAAAAAGCATCCTTTTAATATAGCAAATTATATTGGACAAAGAATGTGATGTTGGAATTATCTTGCAAAGGGGTGACAAGTATGATAATCCAAGAGAGATTGGCGGAATAAGATGTCGAACGAGTAGTTTAAACAGGTTAACATGTGAAAAGAGAAAACATAACTACTATGGTGATCCAAATAGGTAGTCAAGCCCTCATCTTAAGTCATAGATCAATGTAGCTGGTGCGAGTGTCTACAGTCTAGATTGCTAAAAGTCTGAAGTATAGCTCTACCGACCCGTCATCTCAAGAAAGTCAACAACCTGACAAGTGTTTAAGTTGCTAAATGTTCGGCAAAAAACGCTACCCAGTGCATCTCATCAAGATAGTTAACTACCTGATACAAGTATCTTAAGTTGCTAAATGTATTGGCATAAAGCTCAAGGTGCACAGAATCTCAATATAGTTTAACAATTACAAGCAAGTATCAGAGTTCAAACTAAAAAGTTGTACTTCCATACTCACTGCTGTCAAATGGGCAATTTTGTCATTTCACTAGACAGTAAACACAATAACACACAGGAAAATATCTACAGCTAATGGAGAAGAGTGTATGAAGAAGCACAAACAGAGACATGTTTCTGGTTTTCTTAATTTACCATGATAAAAACAGCTCAAGGAAGGAAGCAAAGGTCAAGTAAATAACACCATAACAGAATAAATGTCTAATTACCTTTATTAGTTTTACGTCCACCATGGCGGTAACCCCATTAGGTATAACCAACGACACCAGGATGCTGCTTCCTGAACGTATCAATGAATCCCTTGTTCAGAAAGTTTGTTTCGAAGGACTGTCTTTCTTCTTCAGTAAAACCTGAATTTGTTTTATTTCCCTAAGCAAATTAAGAAAAAAAAATCAAAGGATGAATCAGAACGATATCAAAACTAAAATGCAACTTCAGTAAGCTAAGCTAACAACTGAATACAATGCTAAAATCCACAAGCAAACAGCAATCCCTAAGTTGCAGAGTCAAATCACTGTTAGAAATGATAATTTCCAACAGTGAATTGTATTTTAAGTTTTAACCAATGAAATAACTATTTATTTCAGTAGATGAAGGGAGCGAACAAGTTCCATGGTACTAGGTCAGGCTTTACAATTTGACCGCAGGGCTAAATAGTTGGCAAGTTTTGATTTTATCTTTTTTTTTTGGGAAAGCAGTTTGTCTCTATTTGTGGTGGATGACTACATCATGCTAAGTTAAAATAGACAATTATTTCCCCTCCAGTTGATAGTCAAAACACTTTCCACGCCAATATCTTGACCGGTATAATGTAATTGGATAAGATTTCGCTTATGTTGATTCCAATGCTATCTTTAAAAACATAGATGCTAAAGACAATCACCTTTAACCGTAGTAATTTAAATCGTGGTATCGTTTCAATCTGCTCTAATGCTTGCTTAATTGTAGCTTTTATTCGTTCTCTTGGGGGCATTATCGATGCTACTTTGTATCTTCTCTTGCAGCTATATATTAAGAGTCACTTAGTGCCATCTATCATTCATTTAAGCAAAAACTGCAGACTTCTGCATCATTTACATGATAGGATGTGACAGTAAAAATACTTACAGCAGGATTATAAATATCTATCTCCTCGTGGGCACAATTGAGATCACCAGTCAAAACAACAGGTTTCAACTTTTCTAGCTCCTGCAAAAGCCACAGAAGAATAAAAATATTTTAAAGATTAAGACGTTAATAAACTAAAACAATAATGTCTGGAACAGAAAAAGAATACGCCCAAAAGAAATACGAACAGATAGTGCTTGTAGACAAAAGTGAAAGTATCCTGGCTAGATTCAATGGATGAAGGTTAAATGGATTAATGATTTCGAATTGATGAGATTCAAGAGCCTATCCGAAAATGAAAACTCAAAAGAAGACCTTGAAAATTGAGGTACCTGATAGACAAATGATACATGGTGCATAACATGTCAGTAAAGAAACCAACACTTACTTTCATGTATTTTCCAAGAGAAGGATCCCACTCTGTAATTCTGTATGTCTGGTAAAGTATATCTAATTAGTCATGTTGGAAAGAGGAAATGCATAACATAACAAATACACAGAAGAGATATAAGACGTAGGGAACTACCAATCGTCGTAGTCCATCACCAGAATTTGGAACATATCCACACAGTAAATAGAAGTTTCCGAATTCCACCGTGACAAGGCATCCTTCAGTATCATGATCAGGTATACCAAGACCATATTTGATAGAAAGTGGTTTAATCTGTCAAAGAGGAAAGCAAAAGGATAATACCGGTTATATACCAAAAAACCAAAAACAATTCAAGCAAAGAAGATATGCTCAATCTTCTTCCTTCTATTTCTCAGAGACCTAAGGCACCCAATGGAAGGGTTGACATAAAAACAGATATCATAATTCATAAAGGAAAAACATCTCAAATAAAGAAGACCAAACACCAAAGATCTACTTCCACAAAGAAATACCCGTGGATGAAGAGAATGTACATGTATTATGAGTTATGACAGTAGCTAGTTTCATAGTACTTTCTTCACCTTTGACAAGGTCCATGTGTCACAATGAACACATACTTAACACTTCATTAACAATAGATTATAAGGTCCAAAATATCTCAGAATGTTAAACTTTACTCACTAATGAAACTATAGTCACCTCCTTCATTGTCGACAGACAGCAAAAAGAAACACGTTGCATTACTCTCTGACCGGATTGCTAACAAGTGATTTACTGTACAATCAATGACAAAACAGCTACAACTACACTCAATCCCAAGCATGTCCGAATCAGCTATATCAATCCTTATTAACCATTAAATTTAAACCAGCTTCATTTCATAAGTCTTAACAGTAGAAGTTCTCCATATCTTCAATGAGGATACAGATCTGATATCTATAAATAAACCAAAAAGTACTCCATAAACACTAGTCCTTGCACTTTTCTTTTTTGCTACGTCTGCATACCTCTAAGAGATAGTAGCTCTATTCAGACACTGAACTTCAATGTGATTTTAAGCTAACCCTTTTCCCCTCTAACTACTTCAGTTCTGGTATTACACCTAAGGAAAGGTGCATCTGAAGGTCTACCTTCGGTGCAAGCATAGTGGAGTTAGATAATTTGGCAGGTCTATGAAGAAGGAAGTCCTCTTTTCCAATCAAGAAAGAGAAAAAAGTAAAACGAGAGAACATGAGGGAGACGGAAGGGAAAAGGATCATACCTGTGAGATGATTGCAGTACCAGAATACCCTAGCTTAGAGACACTACATGTCCAAAAGCTATTCTTATACTCATGGAGACTCGCTTTGATCGCTTCAACGTCTTTATCCTGGTTTCAAGAATCAGATGTGTGAAATTAGCCAAGACAGCACAAATATTTGTCGTATGAAGGGGAAAAATCTCTATTGTCACACAGTAGTCTACACAATATTCAGGAAGACAGGAACCATCACCAATGAACTAAAATCATTGATGGCTGTATGTAGCTTAGCTCTTAAGTTTAACTATTGCACTAGAAAGTAATTTTCCACCTCTTTCATATTATACCAATATCTAGAGTTTGTTGAACTTAGTTAGAAATAAAACATAAAAGAAAACCTCGAGTTTCTGTTGCAGTCTCCACAATCTAGATTAAGAAATTGCAGTCCGCCTTAAATTTGAAGAATCGTGTCAACTAGGAACCAAGTAACCTGGATGGTTACACACATACATGTCGAGTGTGTGAGTGGATATACATGAATGTGTGTGTCTGTGGTGGTAGTAAAAGACAGTTTCTTTTGCCGGGTTGAAATTAAGAGGAAATATGTAAATGAGATATTATTGTCTTGCGGTTACTGACCATGCTTCTGTTAGACAATTTTTATTGTTGTTCGAAAGAAGACCATGACTGCATAAATGAAGTATCATCTGCATCCTCGGTTTGCTTCCAAAGATCTCAATACGTTGTAAGGTTGACGAGTAAGATAAACAGCTATCATATGATAGCACATTACAGAAATTTGAAGGACACACTTCAGATGTCCAAACAGCACCATTTCCCTTATTTTCATCCACTCCAATAATCTAAGAACCGAGACAGATAGATAGAGAGTACAGACTACATGCATAAAAAGCACATGCCCGGTGCACTAAAGCTCCCGCTCTTGCGGGGTCGGGGAGAGGACCGGACCACAAAGTATATTGTAAGCAGCCTAACCTTGCATTTCTGCAAGTTGTTTCTACATCTTGAACTCACGAACTGCTGGTCGCATGCATAAAATATTGAAATGTGTAACTCATGTAAAATATTGTCTATTAACATATCAAGTTGGTACACACAAGAAGAAAAGAGAGGAAAATGAGAGTTTGCCTGTAATTTAGCCTCCTGTAGGCATAGTACATCAAAATCTTCTCTATCAGCAACCTGTTGTATGCAAAGTTTCTTTAACTTCAATAGAGCCCTCAAACCATTGACATTCCAAGACAATAACTTAACATGTTTTGTATCATTAGAAAGAGGAGGTCGCCTCATTGTTTTAGGGTTGTATACAATCCACCCATCTTTGGGCTTCTTGTGAGCAAAAACAGTCCAAGGTTCATCTTGATTTACGGAAAGATCAACGCCCTCAGAAACTCCAATGTGTCCCAAAGCAGTTGCCGATGAAACTTTTCTCTTTGCTCTTACATTTTCTTGCCTATAAGATTATTCATCATTTACTTTGCTGTCACAGCAAAGACACATGTACAGTAAGTCAAGTGCGAAATAACCAGACAAAAGGAAAAATACCAAATTACCTTTGATGTCATTAGATTCAACGTAAAGCTCTTGGGTAGTTTCAGCTTGTTTAACAATAATGTCAACACTAGTATCCTTGGTGGGGCCTTTTGCCACTCGTTTTTTCGTCTGCCTAGTACTAGGAACCTCTGATGCAATAACATCACTTTGGTCACGATTCTTACTTGAGACTTTCCTAGACTTCTTTTTTGAAGTGTCATCTGCTACTGCTAGACTCTCATCAGATGATACTTCACCCTCATGTGCCACAGATCCATTGCCTGCACCTATAGCAGAAAGATGCACCATTGCCTGCACCTATAGCAGAAAGTTAAGAGGTTAAAGTATCTTTCTGCTTGAGAGAAGTCAAAGAATAATAATGACCACCTAGATAAATGCTGTACATCAGTTTCCAGATTAAAAAATTATTTTATGAGCTTGGTTGCAAGTAAAATGACAGGACGGAGTACCATTAACTTTGCCGTCGAGAAAAGACTTCAAAGAAGCAACAAGCTTTTGCTTCGTACCTTTGGAAGGAATCCCAAGACTCCTAAAATCGCAAAATTGGCAGACATATCACAGAATTAAAGTGAAAACTGCTGCAAATTACAAGGTGATACATTTTGTAATTTTTTCCTACGCATTCAAAGCATTTCTAAAAGGTATAATATCAACTAGTTCAAGCTCCAGAGGAATCATGTAGCGCTGTGTGATAAAATGCTTCCAACCACTTGCTTAGTAGGGTCCAATCGACAGTCAAGATTCTTTTAACAGCATTTTTTTCAGACTCTTTAGGACAATTTTTAAGCATTTACTCCAGCAATAACTACTACCTCTAAAGGGTTGTTGTGTAACAAGCACATAATGTCCATGCTCAATCTTAAGCAAGTTGGAGTAGGCTATATGAATCTCCAAAGTTATGTTGAACGATAACTCCATGTATGCATTATAACAACCACTACGCATCAAGCCTAATCCCAAGGACAACCTCAAGTATTCACTGCTGAAGAAAGACTTTCTGCAGACAGGTCTGCAACTATAGACCTGTGCAAAGCTAGATTTCTGAATGAACAAAAGCGATACTTGTCATGGTTGTCAGGCAACCATTTTCACACCTAAATCCCTATATGTAACATGGAAAATTATGATAAAAGCAACATATAAAAATCTTCCATATGCACATCCTTGCCAGGGCGGATGGCATCAATGGTTTTGCTTGAATTAAGAAATCCAGCCAATATTTTTTGGTTCCTATTTTCTAAGTGACTATCCAGGCATTTAGTGGACCATAGGAAATTATTTGATCAAATCTCTAAACCAAGTAAAAATCTTGGATTGCTTTCTAGTTTCTACAGCAACCAAATGACTTACTGTTTTACCACAAACATGCAATGCAAACCCCATCTTTGCTTCCTCCATCCTACATTTGAAAAATATATATATATTGTTTCGTCCATTCTCCACTCTTTTTTCATTTTGTAGGTTTTGGATTTTAGAACTGACGACTTCTGGTACTAATAACTGGATCCTAAATTTAATGTATACATATTTAATGAATTTCTTAAGGCAAGTAGACTATTCGAGCAAAAGCTCCTAGGTCCAGCCGAACCCATGAGCTTCTACCTCCGGTCTTCCTCCTGTGCCGAGAAATTCCCCAGGGTCACTGGTGCAAGGCTTAAAACTCAATGATAGCAAACAAACATGAATCATTTACAACATAATAACATATGATGCCAAACAGTTACCACTATAATTATAGTACCTAAGTTTTACTCAGAGCGGAGGAACTGTCATTTTTTCTACTGTTTCCATATCCTACACAAGAATCACTCCACTCTTGCCACCATTTTCCTACATGTAACAAACAAAAAAACTCGATCTTTCCTACTTAACCATCCTCCAAATGCTGAAAAATACATTAATTAGTATTAAAAAAAAAACCTTCAAAACGCCCTTTTCATCTGCAACACTCATTGGTTCTTTCTCTACTGTTTCCATATCCTCCACAAGAACCTCCCTACACTTTCCACCACTTTCCTACATGTAATAAAACAAATATTCAAACAAACAAAAAAAACTCAATCTTTCTTACTCAACATCTTCAACTGGTCAAAAAGAAACACCCTTTTCAGCTGCAACACTCATTTGTTCATTTGATTTTGAAGTAGTTGATGAGGTTGAAAAGGGTCTTTTTTTAGACCCCATTATTGTCAACTTCACAGAAACCACAAAATGAACCTTGGGTTTCCTTATAATGATTCCTACACTGAGAAAAAGATACAATCTTGATAGAGAAAAAAATCAAGAAAAAACAATTAAAAAAAAACCCACAAAATAGAAATTGATATACATGTTACCTATTTGGAGTGATGAAATTGTATAGGCCAAACTTGAGAGACTGTAGCATTGATTGTAATGTGGGGGCGTGGGGGTGGGGTTAATGAACCGCCAGAAGAGGCAGCAAATTGTGAAGGGGAATTGTGGAGGCGCGAAGCTGGGGTGGGAAGTTAAAGCCACGTGGTTAGGAAATACAAAACCAAAAAATTAACTATGCATTTGAAAGACAAAAACCCACTCCCACTCCCTTGTAGACTCTCAACAAAATACAAGACTTGGTGTTTACATGAAAACCCTATGTAGAAACACAAGAAATTTACTTCAAATACACTGATATCAACTCATCTAAACACAACATATACAAAGCAAAAGGAGAAAGAGAGAGAGACAAAGACTGTACATGAAGTTGCAGAACCTAAAAACATAACAAAATCCAGATGTTGTATATCCCACCATCTGGTCAATGTTTGGTGTTGATCCTTTCAGACGTTGAAAACAGTAAAGTTCCCACATGATTAAATATCAGTTGTAGCTCCAGCTCCTCCTTCAGGAAGAAACGTATGGTCCTTTTTCACGTTTTCATCTAAGAACAAGCTTCCTTCGTCACAGTTCATGTGATGCGCTTTCCTTAACAATGGAACTTTCTATATTTAGAAACAAAGTAACTATCAAACTTCCATTTTATCTTTAGTGAGATGACTTAAAAGGTTGAAGCCACACAAATAGATTGTTTTAGACTATAAATTTCAAAAAAATTTATTGTTTTCTTAAAATTCGTGTCCAGGGAGATAAACTCATGTGAAATGAGACGGAGGAAGTAATTTTTACGAAGTATGTTCTGTTTACCCCCATCTGTAGGGGCCATATGATGAGTTGTAGATCCTAGAATTTATAGGTAGAGCTTGAAGCTGGCCAGATTTTGCAGATATTGGAGACCAACCTTGAAGATGCAAGTATCCTGCAAAATCATGGAGATCTCTTCACCATTGGATGGCCACCTTAAGACCTGCTCAACAGAGACTAATGTCGATGACTATCTCTATTGCACCTATACAAAATTGATGTCTCCTACTTCACCTCACCTCAACCCAACTATAACCTGGATTCTTTCTCAATCCGATATCGTTCATCTTTACTCTAGTATGAACGGCATCATTCCACCTACCAGATTGAGAATATAAACATGATAATACCACAATATGAGCTGGATTTCCTTGCTCAATTTTGACAAGATATTTCAAAGTAGCCTCTGCTATCTCGGTATTAGAATGCATTCTAGATGCATCCAACAAGGCTTCCCAAACTCCACCATCTGGTTCCATGGGCATTGTCTCAAGTAGATCCATAATTTCATTAAACTAGCCAGCACGTCCTAACAAGTTTACCAGACAGGCATAGTGTTGACATCTGGTTCTATATGATATTTGTCACGCATGCAGTGGAATATTTTCCTTTCTTCTTCAACCAAGTCTGCATATCTGCAGGCAGATATAGAATCAACTTTGATGTCCCTCTTTCCCATTAGAGAGAAGGCAGAAAGAGCACGATCAACTTCCCTATGCATAGAATATGCTGTAGGTAAAGCATTCCAAGAAACTCTGTCAGTGTTCTTCATCTCCTCAAATACATGCTCCGAAAGGTCAAGTTGACCACATATGGCATACATATCGATAAGGCTGTTCCCTACAAGCTTATGGAACTCAACCAAAGATAAACCTCCACATTTCGCATACATGTCAATTAGAGCATTCTTCACATGACAGTCTGACTCAAACCCGTATCTGATTATTTAACAATGAAGGCATGTCCCCAAGCGTACATCACCGAGGGAAGCACAAGCTGGAAAACACCAACATTGTCCCTGGATCTGAGGTACATCCAGCTAACCTTAATTGGCAAAAAAATTCTAATGCATTATAACAGTTACCTATCTGGGCATACCCATTTATCAGAGCATTCCATGTCACTACCTCGATCACTGGCATCTTATTGAACAGATTAAGTGGAGAAGCAAACAGGTTGCACCTGGCATACATGGAAACCAAGGTTCAGTTGAAATATCAGAATCCATGCTGGCTTTGGACGCTCTTTCCTAATCTCATCGCCCTTAGCTCCGCACAAGAAGGGATTACACTCACCAGAATAACATTATTTGGCTGCAAATACTCATTCTGCATATCGCGAAACAGAGAGATTGCATCTTGAGGATATCCTGATTGTGAGAAAGCAGCTATTGCTGCGGACCAAGCAACCAAATCTTTTACCCTAATTCCCCAAAACAAGTCTCTAGCCTTGTCTAGCACTCCACACTTTGCATACATTGTCATCAAAGAAGTAGCAATAATAACGTCAGAATCAATCGTTTCTTGAATTGCGCATTCATGAATTTCTATCCCTCTCTCTAAATCACTCATTTGACCAGCACCAAGCAATGCACTTATAGCCGATACTTTACTCATCTTCAAGCCCATCCTCTTCATCCAATCAAACAATTCCAAAACCTCATAAAATTTCCCATTATATGCATAACATGCCATCATTGTACCCCATGAAACATCATCTTTTCTCCTTAACTCATCAAAAACTCGACGAGCAACACTAGCATAGTTACACTTCCCGTACATATCAATCAAAGCATTATAAACCGAAACAGGAAACACTCTCCTATACACATAACCATGTATACACCTACACACCCTCACATCCCTCAATTTACAAACTGCAGGAAGCAAATTCAATAAAGTCACCGAACTCGGATTAATTTCACAAACATATTGCATCTTCTTGAAAAGCTCAACAGCCTTAACAGCCTCTCCACTCTGTGCAACCCCATAAATCATTGCATTCCAAACAACAACATCCCTTTCAGTCATTTTATCAAATACCTTCCAAGCACTCTCTAAATTACCCATTTTACTATACATATCAATAAGTCCAGTCCCAATAAAGACATCATTTTCAAGATCCCTTTCCACTATATCTTCATGAATCTTGACACCCTTTTCAAAATCACATATTCCAGTACAAGCTTTTAACACAAATGTGAACGTATACTTATCAGGCTGAATAATAAAAAAACCTTTTTTTTCCAACATTAAAGTGTACAGTTTTAGTGATTCTTGATACTGATTTGTTCTGATATAAGCTTTTATCATTGAATTCCATAGAATTAGAGGTGGGTTTGGTGTTAAATCGAAAAGGGTGCGTGAAAAATTGGATCTTTTGAAGATAGAGTAGAGATTTATAAGATGGGTTGTTATGGAAATGTTGAAACTGAAGCCTGAGATGATTGTATGAGCATGAATTTGTACAAGAGAAGTGAGGCTTTTGCAGGATGAGAGAAGGTGCTGGAGGCCATGAATTGAGCTCATTCGTAGTTGTTGAACAAAAAATTTTCTACAACAAGAATCCTGTTACTATATTTTTTATCGGTATGTGCTTTTTGTTGTATTTCTGGTAGCCGTGAACTGGAATTTTTATTAAGAAATTTAAAATACAAAAGAAGTAAATATCAAAAGTTGAAGTAGCTTTAATATATATTAGTATATAAATACCTAAAGTGTAATTTTTCATGAGAGAGTTACATAGCTTTGCTTCTGCTCTGACGTAGCAATCAATTGTGCGTATATTCTATCTCTCCAAACTTCATTTTTCAAAGGTGTTATACCCAATGTTTCAGCTTGGGGGCCATATTAGCGTAGCATTTCAATTGATATACAAAATAGTTGGGCGTTTTCAAAGGTGTTATACCCAATGTTTCAGGTTGGGGGCCATGTTAGCTTAGCATTTCAATTGATATACAAAATAGTTGGGCTTGGAGCTTTTTTTATGAAAAAGTTTGTTCTTGTCAATATAGGACTGTGCATGTGAGATTTTCTGCTAAAGAGCATTGATTTCTCCTTTCATGCTTTGCAAAGGCTAAGCAAAAAAGGAAAAAAAGATATTCTTTATATAAAATGGAAGGAAACAGAGAAAACTCGTATAAAAGTTAAATTTCTAACATTAAAAATGACTTGCTTGAATTACTGCAATTCTTTAGTTATTGAAATTCGCGAGATCATTGCTTTTAGAAGAGTAGAGTGTATGCAGTCCAGAGGCTATTTCTCGACTAATACAATACATAATTTTGATTTTAATGAAACATATGTTAGTATGAAACACCTGAAGAGAATATAGTTGGCACGACCCAAAATCCGATCGTGATGGCATCTACCGCCCTCCAGTAGACAAGCGTTAACCCTTAGGCTCGGGGCAACAAGTAATGGGCCGATCACATATAATCGACATTAATAAAGCGATACAAGGTAGAACGATAGAAATATATACAATAACTCCCAGGACTGGTAACTGTGACAAAATGAAGCTATCTACATCAGAGTATCAAAAAGATAATATATACAACTGCTCCAACATGAGGTAT
>JBDJHY010000087.1:6519793-6529882 GCA_039654485.1 Withania somnifera
GGGACGGAACTGGGACGGTACCCGTCGTTCCGGTCCGGTTGGCCACCCCTAGTTAGACCATCCAAGCAGATATACATTTGATATATATATATATATATATATATATCAAATTAATGCTGTAAAAACTTGTAGCTTGTGCAGCATTACTTTGATACCAAGTCTGGTATCTTTTGCTATATGAGTGCCTTTATTCTCAATTTTAACACACTAAAAAATGCAGATTCTAGAATTCTATTCTTTTCTGACCGTTAAAGTCATCCTTAAACCTGCAAATTTGATAACCATGGTGTCTGGGCAAACTTGCACTCACCTCTGCTAATTCCACGGGACGTGTAAATTCTATGTCAATGTTTGTTTATAGACCAAAGTTTCTCTGAAATGTAGCTATAGAATATTTAATCAGAGAATCTTCCTTAAGATTAAATCATCATAAAACTCAACAAAACAGGGATACTGAATCAAAAGTCAAACATATATTAATTAATTGCCTTGTTTCACAAACAAATATCCTTGTTAGAATGGACTGACAGTTTGCTTATATTAACTTGGAAAATACTCCCCTAATGAGCACAATTCTCAAGCTTTTAGGCCTGTCAAAAAACAGATTTCTACACACTTCAAAAAGTAAACGCCTCCCTCTTAAAGTTGCCTATGCTGGATTTAAGCAAAGGAACTTTAGTGGTGCCTGGAGTTTCCTTGTGTTCCTTGCTGTTATTTTCACAGTTAGTATGACTGTAATTCAGAAGGCTTTCAGACTTACAAATAGACTGACTGTGTACCCCTATCAACATTTCATTCCACTTTTTCTTGAGTTCTTGTTTCTTCATAAGTTATATCTTTGATTGTGGTTGTATTTGAATAAAACAATAACAAGACCTTGTTCGGCTGCATATTTGTATGTATTTTACTTTTTCATGTATTCATTGTATCTTGTTTGCGTTCTTATTACAATAGCTCGTTTCATCTTGCCATTTATTTTTAGTGTTGCCTATGCTGAAGTTGAAAAAAGGCTCCTCCCTGTAAGAGTTGCCTATGCTTATGTTCCTTGATGTTATTTTAGCAGTCACTATGACTCTAATTAAGATTGTCCTTGCAGGCATTCAGACTCATAAATAGACTTGTTGTGTACCCCTATCAACATTTCATCCACTTTTTCTTGAGCTATTGAATCTCCTTAGATTGTGTTTTGAATGTGGCAATAATCAGGCCTTGTTTGACAGCGCGTTTAATTGTTGTCATGTTTTGATCTCAAACAGCTAATAGAGCAGTCATGATTTATACTCTCCTGTCATTTTTAGTTGTTCACTATGGACTATGCTCATGCACTTAAGAAATAATAAATGAAGTGTATATTTTACGATAAATACTCGTGTTAATAGGTATATAGTAATGGATGTGAGAAATGTTTTTGCAAAAATGTAGTTAATGCCAAGGATAAACCAAGAACAAAATGAAATTGTCTACCTTAATATACTAAAGTGGACAAGTAAAAGTGAATGGAGGGAGTATGTGCGAATTCATTTTTTTGTCTCCGAAAGATCATGAGAAATTTACAGCAGATGAAAGACCAGCGTGAATGGCTATGACATTTTCCAGATTTTTTACAAATATAGAAGATATCAGAAATTTGTTCGTAAAAGTTGTATTATTGCTCCTGAAATAGGATGGGCTGATAAAAAAGGGCAGCCTGGTCGCATGAAACGTGAATATCTCTCTACTTTGAAGTCGTATTGGCAACAGTTTAATGTGTTCAAAACTAGACTCAAAGACATTCAATTTGATAGGTGGTAGGCCCTCTAACTCTTTATAGATTGGGAGGCCGATCCACACGGGTCTATTGTATGCAACTTTATCCTACATTTCTGCAAGAGACTGCTTCCAATAGCTTGAACCCGTGGTCTGCTAGTCACATGACAGTAACTTCGCCAATTACTCCAAGGCTCCCCTTCTTGGTGGGCTAATATTGCAACCAAATATAGATTCTCTCAAGTTGATCCGGACAGCACGGTTATCAAGAAAAGATTTATACATACTGACGTTCATATTTGCAAGATTAAGGATGATATTAACAGTCAGGAAGAGTAGAATACTAAAATCTGCCTTCGTTAGTGTGTTAAGTTGAGAATAAAGGCACTCTTGAAAGCAAATGATGCCAGACTTAGCATTAAAGTAATGCAATAAAAACTTGTAGCTTTTGCAGAAACTAATTGAATGGCAAGATTATATTGTGGATTCTTATTTTCATTCTCTGTATATACATATATGCTTTGATAGTCCAACTAATCTTATTGTCTCTCTGCATATACGTATATAATATCTCTCAAATGTCAATTCATGAGGCTGATGCTATCGACAGTACAGCAGCCGAAGTGGCTGGCTGGTTACATTCTGTCATTGAAATACCTGGCTCTCTGTTAGGTACAACACCAAAAGAAGAGTTGACACACAGTATACATTTCGGTATTCCACATACACTTGCCGAGGGTACTAGTAAGGAGGAATATAACAAGTTCTACGAGCCCCGTGTGGTTTCCATTGGCCCAATCAACCACGGAAAACCTCATGTTAAACCCATGGAGAATTTCAAACTGAAAGCAGTGAGGGAATTAGCAGAAAGAGTAAAAGACATTGTATCTATTGAACAAGTGTATGCAAGTGTTGTACAACACTTGCTCAGAGCTCAGAAGTGTTATAAAGAGTCGAATTGGAACAGATTTTCGGACCGTGCATGGTGTCTGATGATGTTACTCGATGGCTGCTTTATTATTGAATTCATCTCCAATGACAATATAACTACTAGTGGCAGGAGGAGCTGGTTGAATATGAAGAAACATGATAGAGATTTGGTGCGTCGTGACCTTTTATTGTTAGATAATCAATTGCCTTTCCAGGTTCTAGACGTGTTATCACACGCATTTAGATGTGAAGAGTTTACTTTGAAACTTTTAACCATGAGGTTCCTCCAAATTCCATTGTTAAACATATCTTCTGCTCCAATTCCTACATTTGTTGATTATGTCGAGGGTTTCTCTTATCATCGACATCAGCAGGGGGTGGCTCAAGCTCCTATACATCTTCTTCAATATTATAGATATGTATGGATCAATGTTTTATTTGGAGGTCGTGTAGAAGAAGAAGAAGAAGAAGAAGAAGACAACAACAAAGAACAGGCAGAAGAAGAAGATCATCTTGTTGTTTGCCCACCTTTCTCAGTCACCGAGTTGAAGAAAGTAGGTATTCGTTGCAGCTGTGCTAGAGATCCTTCCATAGATGTCCGTTTTAAATCATCTATCTTATCAGGGAAACTATTCCTTCCAAAACTAACTATCGACGAATGGGGTGTGACCATTTTTGTTAACCTAGTTGCTTACGAATATTCGTGCAACTTACTATATAGATCCTTTGGGATCTCATCTTACTTGAATTTCATGAGTATGTTACTTAATGGAGAGGAAGACGTTAAGGAGCTGCGAGCCAGGGGCATACTCCAGGTCAACTTCAATGCTGGCGATGATCAACTAGTAAAATTCTTGAGAAATATAACAGCACTTCCTGAATCCAATCCTCAAGCTCTTAGGCATGTCAAACGACAGATTTCTACTTACTTCAAAAGTAAACACCTCCCTGTAATAGTTGCCTGTGCTGAAATGAAGCAAAGGTACTTTAGTGGTCCCTGGAGTTTCCTTGTGTTCCTTGCCGTTATTTTTACGGTTAGTATGACTGTAATTCAGACTGTCCTCACAGGCATTCAGACTTACAAATAGACTGACTGTGTACCCCCATCAACATTTCATTCCACTTTTTCTTGAGCTCTTGTATCTTCATAAGTTGTATCTTGATTGTGGCTGTATTTGAATAAACTAGGCCTTGTTCAGCTGCCTATTTGTATGTAATTGTACTTTTTTCATGTACTCATTGTAACTTGATTGTGTTCTTGTTACACTAGTCGAATATGGAAATGTTAAATGAATTAAAGTGGGAAGAAAAATAACCCTAAGTATCAGCTGTTGAATATAACACCATTGAACCTTCAACAGGTCAATAGTAAAATATCAGAATTTAGAAGAAATGAAAGCATTTTGTGTTTCACAACTGTTGTACCAAATAAGCATCCTAACTTTATTTTTTTCAATTTTCCTTCTCAGAAATATTCACATCTTTTCATATTTATATCTGATCAGTTTGCACATATTGTATCTGTGGATTAGAGGGACTCAGCAAATTGAGGAGCTCCTAAGTCAAGCTCTTGTTTCATGAGGCAATTCATAAACCAGTCGCTGCCGAAAGTGTACATTCCCTTCTTCACTGCTGACAATGCTTCATCCATGTCTTCTTCACAAGCGACAAATATGGTTTTAGATTCGTCTTTCACTTGATCAATTCCATGTATAACCTGGGAATGTGATAAGAAATGCACGTAAAAATAATGCAGGGAAATTAAACATGTCTGTTGAGATAAATATTGTATGTACCTAAAAGTGTCTATACAAAAGATTCTCAAGAAAGGGAAATCCGATGCACTAAGCTATCTATTGCATGGGCCCCTAGAAGGGCCAGACCACATCGGATCTTGTGTGCGCAACCTTACTTGCATTCCTGCAAGAGGCTATTTATATGGCTTGAATCCGTGACCTCTTGTTCACAAGATGACAACTTTTAATGTTGTGCAAACTCCCCTTTTCCAACAAATGTTCAATAGAGCTATTAAATTGTAAGGCCGCAATAAAATCAAAATCTGCTAAGGAAGTTGAACAGTGCTCCTAAATAACATACTTCATTTCCTTGAGTTTCAATTTTTTCTTGTGATTTTCTTTCAAGTAGAGAGAGTTCAGGTTTGACATGATTTTGGATCAACATAAACCTCATTTATTACAACTATGTTTAACTTTTTGACATGATTTTGGATCAACAAAAACCTCATTTATTACAACTATGTTTAAGTCCCAAACAAGTTGGTGTCGGCTAAGTGACTCCATAAACAACAATTTAAAAAATTCTGAAAAATGCTTTCTCGTTAAGTAAAAAAGTGACTAACATTTCCTCCTGCAGATTGCACAATGGCTGATAAGGTACCAACTGGAGGATGAACATGAGCTGAAAGACATATGTCATAAC
Organism: Withania somnifera; assembly: GCA_039654485.1. Taxonomy (NCBI): domain Eukaryota; kingdom Viridiplantae; phylum Streptophyta; class Magnoliopsida; order Solanales; family Solanaceae; genus Withania; species Withania somnifera. Next base: position 6,524,909 of record JBDJHY010000087.1, read on the forward strand.
CCTTGAGTAGAGCTTGAGGGTATGCTTTTGCTCTAAGAACTGCCCCTTTTAGCTCACTTCTGTACTTCAGTTCATAGTCTTCATCCCTCAAAATAAAAGGTATTTCATCTGGAAAAACCATTGGGACTGATCAACAAATGTCAAAAGAATTACAATTAAGACCAAAGTTAGCAGTTTTTACTCACCTATAAATTTGCCATTACGGAAGCTTTCTTTCAACCAACTTGGTGACAGTATCCAAGCTCTGATCACGTTTCCATAAGGTAAAAAAAAAAAAAAAAAAAATGCAGCCAAATTTAGAAGTCTAGCTACTTACAAGAACTTAGGTTACAAATTCTGGAAACCAAAAAGTAAAGCCGGACAAAAAGAACAGGAGATAGAATTGAATGGATGAATTATTGTCCATATATTTCTTTAATAAAAAAAAAAAGGACAGTATGATTTAACACAACTTTATGATTTAACCTCTCCTGGTTTTATATTGTCTTCTATTGGTGAGTTTTGGTTTTTTCCCCCTCAACATTACCACTGATGAAGGACAACAGGTGCCTTAGAAGAAACAGTGGACAAAAGAATATAGGATAACAACAAATCTCAGTTTATGTAATAAAGGAAAATGTTATCAGTGTTACGGCAAGCACATGCTAAGGAGAAACTGACCCTGAGCAGAGAGCAGAGCAAAAATTCAAGGTTTTCCTCACTTTGCCAGTGATTACATGTGTGCTTAAACTGCCATCAGAAGTAACATATCCACCAAGGTCTCCAATTATCTACATAAGCAGTAATAATGTGCATTTGAAAGGAACAATGAGTAGAGTTCATAAAATAAGTGACAAACATAGTTTACAAATTTATATTAGGAAAGGGGTTAAGCATCAAATAATCAATTAAATAGCATCTAGGAAAAGAGTAGGCAATTAGAGTACACCTTGGTCAAATTTGCCTTTTTATTTTCATCAGCTATGTTCATCAGCATAATTCTGAAGTTTGTCTCTCTTGAAGAAATGTCTCGACTACTATGACCTTCATAAGCAAAATTAACTGCTGTAGCTTCTTCAGCATTCTTTTCCAGAAATTGGCTTGTGAAATGGTCGTTGGGAGCAATATCTGCCTGACATTTGCTCTTAGAAACAGCAGAAACACTGTTACCCAAAACGCTTTCTAAACTTGTGTCCTTAGCATGCAAGTCGCAGTCAGTTTGATGACCTCCCTTTATTTTTTTGGATTTAACAGAAGTGTATGAGGTTTCCCAAGTCCTCTTCTTTGATCCTGATGTTGAACAGGAACATTTCTTCAGAAGAGCTTGGCTTTCACTTTCATTGCATCCCATATGTCCATGCTGGCTGCCCCTGGCAGCACCATCTCCAGGTTGAAAATCTTGGCAATCTTGAAAGTACATAATGATATTACACATAGAAGATAAGTCGTAATATGCACTAGACTTACCTTTTTCTTAAATTGAAAAATTACTAAAATTAGTGTTGATGCAGCCAGACATTTAAGGGTTATAAGCTTACTGTAGTCACCATGTAGCTAGCAACTTTTTTTGATGCGAACAAATAAGTAAATTTTGCAAGGCTATAAAAACTTACGATGCAGTTGATACAAAATGAGAATTAACGGCAGTAGCTTCACTTACCATAGTAGTTAGAACCCATAGTTTTAGTTGTCTGATTTCTGCTCTGGGAATGGTTATTTATCTCGGACAGAGTATCCTTTTGTTCTTGGAGAACTGGAGATTGGCAATCCTCTCGTGCAGGATTTAAGGGGAACTTCAGATTTAGATACACCGTAGAACTGTATAAGTTATCCTTACTGAAATGAGAAATCATGAGGTTTGAACCACCAGGGAAGCACAATGCTTTCCGAATATCAGCCTTGACAGGGAGCCTGCGAGCTCTGCCTTTCGTGTCAACTTGACCAATAACTGAGAAGCCCTACACAAAATGCTTTATTGATCAGATTGCTTTATAGTGGCATTTATGCATCTGTTTGGTTTGTATTATCATTATCTAATGATCCATGAGAAATGCAGAGGGATATATCAGAAGGCGAATTCCATGATGCATTTTCATATTTGGTTTTCTTGACTTGATAAAGGTCATCAAAAATAAGAAACTTATCAAACAAAGCATGCTTTTCGGTAGTCATTTTATTGAGAGACTACTTGTTTCATATTTCTTCTCTTGGAGAGACAGATGCTACTAATGCACAGTATTGTAAAACCGACCATGAGAAGTTATATTTCAATCTAATACAAACATCATTGAAGGTTTACCTGCTTAAGCCAAAATCCTTCAGACTCCTTATCTCCCCAGCAAAGTACTGTTCGAACACCCACATGTTGCAATCTTTTCCTCAACTCCAAATAGATTAAGTGACCAATCCCCTGCAAGCTCAAGGTGTTAATATTGTCCCAAGTTCCTATACTATTGAGCATTTTCAATCATGGATTTATCAAAATCAATACATGCAGATGCTTAAAAGATTGCAATGTTAAAGGTGCACCTTGTAAGAAATTCATAGTAGTAATGAAGGAATTGTTGAATGATGTGTACCATGTTATCCAAAAGCTTAAATTGATAAAGAAGGGTTACTCTTATTTAGTTCATTCAAGTCCACAATACGCATCTCTCCTAAAATGAACAGAGAAATGTACATAGAGAGTGAAGAAGATGAAATAAAGTGAAGAAGATGAAATAATTTTACAAGTTTAAATAGAACACCGCATCTATTTTCATCACAAAGTTCTCAGTGCTCGCAGCAATATTTGCAATTTTGCATCATATCTCTTGAAAGGATGAGAGAAACGAGCACATTCTTACGCCAGTCTGTGAATCAAAGCGAATCTACATAAAATTCATGTTAAAAGCTAGGGAACAAGTAGAGGACCTTGAGTTGGTACACAGATTTAACAGCTGCAAGAGGAACCTCAGCAAACTGCATATCAGCTGGAACTATTTGATAAGTAATTGCAGCAATGACCTTGACAACATGAAGAAGGGAAAAAGATTAGAGTCAGAACATCAATCAAGGAAATGTGAAGTATATCATGACTATTGATATAAGGAGTAGCTATAGTATAAAACCAGCAAATCTTCGCAAGCACAGACTTGTACAGTTCAATAGTTATTTTAATACATAGATGCTATCGAACTGGATGACACAGAGAATGGAATTCTTTTTATTCCATTTATCCCAACTAAATAGTAGGTACAAGTGCAGCAAGGCTTGAGAGTATACCTCCCCAGAGTCTATGTCATCCTTGGCTTTCAGAACCAACGTGCAGTACTTCCTGCAAAAGCACTCAAACATTCAAAATGCAGATTCTCATCTGTCCGGAAAAAGTGTGAAATACAGAAGGCTTAAATAATTCTTGTTGCGAAAGTGTTAGCAATATTGCAGAATTGAACAGAATGTAAAAGAACATATCAGTACTAAAGTAAAAATTAATTACATATTTATACCCATTTGATACACATCTTTCAAGGAATTGTGATTCTTTTCCTGTGTTTGCAGCATAGTTCATGGTCGGAAGCTCTTCTGAATAAATGCTCAATACTTCCTGCCACAGTATAGACAAACAACAAGTGAGGATTATATACGGAACTGCTCAGTGTAAGCAATTAGAACGGCAAATTTGTGTACAACTACCAAACTGGTAAGTGATAAGCACAAACAATAGAGCAAGAAAAACCCACCTTCATTTGGCTGTATACTACACATAAGCAACAAGCTAACATAATTTGCTATATGCTGACTTTGTCAACCAATGAACATAGAAAGAGTAATTATCACAGGTGCAAAGAAATAACAGACTTCCCCTATCATCCTACATTCAAGTGTTTCCCTAATTATCAATGCATCTATGATTTGATACTCTGCACAAAAACACAAAATCATGGGCCAATGCATACTTAGAATGTCAGCCACCATTTTCTGGCAGAACTCTGTTGAGTATTGACAGAGACAAGCAGGAAGGTGAATTCGAAAACACAGCTAGTATTAACCAGACAATCATTTACTTTGGAAATGGTAGCACCAGATTTGCACAATGCTGTAAGCAAAATACCAACCAAATTTCTTTTCTTATTAAACTACCATTTCATTTTCTTCATTTCTTCAACAAGTTCCAAGCACAAGAGCGAGACTCAGGAGAAAGTTGTGTCCAAGAATTAAGCTAAAGGAACCATACATTTATGCTACAAAAAGTCTAAATATGAGGGATGAATTAAGGCATAATGAATATAAAGAATTCACATAATTGACATGAACCCCTCAAAGGTAGGGGTAAGGTCTGCATATATCCTACCCTCTGGGTATGTCGTTGTTGTTTGACATGAACTAGTTTGGCACCAACGCAAGTTTGTTTGAATTGAATATACACACCACACTCAGAATACCTATAAAAACACACAGGCATACACATTCATAAGAAAAAGGAATTACCTGAAGTAAAGACTTGGTTTTTCCATCATCATCTTTGGGATTAATGAGCACGAAGCAATAATTTCCTAATCGTCACAACCCCATAACAAAATTGATCATTTCACCACTCAAGAAAAGTCATAGACACAACAAATTCAATAAAATGAAACAAGAAAAAAGAGAAGTCATCCAAGAAAAAAAAATACTCCATACCATTTTCCTCATATCCAATAGGACTTTTGCATTCCTTTGAACAACTCCTATCATCCACAACTACAAACGCATCAACAAAAAGTAAACCACTTTATAATATTACCAATTATACTCCCTCAGTCCCATCAAAAGTACCACCATGATTCAAGAAATGAGGGTCAATACATCAAATTTTACATATATATCAGAAAAGCACTACACCTTAGTTTCAATTTGTTCATCTTACCTTCATTTTTAAGTCCGTTTCAAAAAGAATGTCTTGTGCCTTTTCTGGCAACTCTTTAACTCTAACTTTCTTTTGTTATTAACTATTGTTTCCTGTACCTATGCTAC
>JBDJHY010000087.1:6545756-6557585 GCA_039654485.1 Withania somnifera
CCTTCCCGGTATGTAACGGAACGGGACGGGACCAGCATTCCGTCCCGGTCCGGTTCGTCCCGGTACCGGTTCGTCCCGGTCCGGTACATCTCGGTACTGATACGTTCCGATCAAAATCGGTCCGGTACCGATCAAACCCGGTCCTGAGCAGGCATACATACAACAAAATCAGAAAATACAGGGCAAGCACGTGATCCACTGATCAAATTGCAGAAAACCTGTTAAATTCATAACTAATTATAATAGTGAATATTAATAATAGGGTCCCCTCAAATTTAATAAATAACTTAGTTGGAATCTATGCAACTTACTTAATTAATTTGAGATCATGAAAATAATATAATGTATTTTTTGTATAGTTTCATATAAATATTTGGTACGAAGGAAAATAGTTTTTTAAAAGAAGAAGAAGTTATTTTCTGTCTCGGGACCAAAATATTTTATTTTTTTAGAAATTAATTTTTTTCATAAGAAAGAAATTTTAATTTCAACGCTCGTAACAGATGACAGGTTAGATTAAAGAAAACGATTTACAGACTATTAAATTGATAGGTTTCTAAAAAAGGATGTGCATGTCATCTTGATTAGACAAATGCCACATTAAAATGAAATAGAAAATAAACGACTTTATAAAATATAACTAAAGTTGGAATGGTAAATGCATTTTTACACTCTATAATGACGTAGTCCAAGGGATAAATTCATGAATTATGTTGAGGGTCATTTGCACTTTTTTTGTGTGTGTGTTTGACTTTCGTGTTTTGGTATCAGTTAATTTTTTCCTGGGGTATAAATTTATATTTTTTTACAATTAAAATATTTCATAAGTTATATCGGTAATGAATTTAATTTGTAGAGAAATAATGTTTCACTGGCCATAAAGCTGATTGTTGAAGGGCAAAATTAAAAATCAACCTATTTATAGAATAAAATGTACAATTTTTTATTCTATTAAGCAAAAACAAAAAATAAGTATCATGAATTTGGACTGCGAAGTAAAACTTTTCTTGCTTAAAATTTAATCTTTTAATATTTCCCCACAATTATCTTGCTGCTTTATTTCATATCAAATCTTCTAATTACCACTTAGCTTAGGCTTATGAATATGTAATACTTCCTCCATTCATTACATTTTGCTTTTTTTTTTTTTTAGAGTCAGATAACTTGATCATGAAGTTCAATATGCGATCTTTAAGCTTTTTAAAATAAAATTTATATATTTAAAAACTACTAAAAAGTATTATAAATGACAATATCTAAAAATTTAAAATATTCAAAAGATATATAAAAAAACTACGATAAAAAATAAATTTATTTTAATTTCAAAATTCAAATTGTGGCAACTAAAGATGGACGGAGGGAGTACTAAATAGTTCCGTGAAAACATTCTTTAATTAGGTAACATTACAAACAATCTTTTCGACCAACAAAGATTGTGGTAGAGTGGTAAATACTTTTTCATTCTTAATCAAAGGTTTCAAATAAGAGAGTCCCCAAGAGTAGAGAGTCTCCTTTATTAGGGAACGCTTTACTTTTAGCATAGGACTTTTTAACACTAATTTAAATTTAATCAGACCCCAATGCACGTGTCAAATACCGAGTGAAAAATCATAAAAAATTATTTTATGTATTTATTTTATGAAAGACCATTTCCGCTGCTGTAAGCTCGTGACAGTAACTTATAAACTTCTTATATATAAGAAATTATGTACCAATATTATTCTAGTCATTTTAATTCTTTTTTATTTTAAACGTGTTAATGATGGTCATTTCTACTTTAAGCTAGTGGGGACCTTTTTATTTGGTTTGAAAAAATTAAATAATTGAAGGAAAATTAGATTTAGGTATTAAATGTACCATAGGCTATAAATATATTGAAAGTTAGGTTATTTTTATTTTTCACTGTCAATCTTGACAAAAAAAAAAAAAATAATCCTAATAGGAAATGTTTCCTCCTTAAATAGATCTTAAGGCGAGAATAAATTTAACATGTAAAGTTAACTATGAGAGTTTTTAAAATAAAATAAAATAAAAATTCTCTTGGAAATGAATTTAATGAAATACTACATATTAACACTATGTTTTTTTTTTTCTTGCATGTAACTAACTGAACGAAGATCGTTAGAACCTTCAACAAGATACAAATTTATAAGACATTATCCTCAAAAACTTTATAAATGTATTTCATACATTCGAACTAATTAATAAAAAGCTCGAAGCTTTCCTAATTGCCTCAACAATATGAGAATAGTAATAAATATATCCCTCAATATTTATTCTTTTATTTTTTATTTGATGTCCAATCCAACCATTCCAGTACTACCCATATCGATAAGTAGCATAGGTATATATGAGACATAATATATTAATTGAAGAAGTAACTACGCTTAATAGCCTCTGTAAATTTTGCATTATAAAAAAGTGACCAATATTTCAGTTTTTTTACAGAATGTGGTCCAATTGAAGGTTCGTTTCATTTCTTTTAAAAATTATATTGCAATATACTTAATTATACAAATATAAACATTGTATATATAATGTATCTACATAATAAGTGTGTACAAAATGAAGAGTAGAAGAAAATCACTGAAAATAAAAAAATTATTTTGTATATACAACAAAAAAATATTTTACATTTATGACCAAATTCAAAATGGACCATGAAAATACAAAATAAATTTTAAGTTATTATTTTATAATGTCTATTTGCTATATCATTTTATGAAATTATCTCGTTCAAAATAGTGTTAAAAAACTAATAGAATGGAGAAATATTAAGACTTGGACCAGCAAGATTTTAGCTGTATAATATGTATCTTCTGCTAAAATAGGACATAGGAGTTACAAAGCCACAAGTTTGTTTCATCCTATCAGGAACATTTCATCTTTAAATTAGAATCTTTTTAATACAAATTTGAATTAATATCAAACTTATAACGAATATTGAATATCAGATGGAAAATCAAGAATATATACATTTTGAATTTAAATTTTGAAAAGATTGATAAAAGTGCTTTATTACAAGTGTTCAAAGTTGCACTATTCATCACGAATTTGAATTAATGAGACTCTAAGGTGGATATGAGACATTAGGTGGCCAGGAAACCAAAAGATAGTTAAGTTGTTTCACCATAGCAGACTCAAAACAGATATTAAATACCGTGTCAAAATATAAGTTGTTTTACCATATCGGATTCAAACTTTAAAGTCCCCTTTAATAAGCATACTTTTTCCAAATTAAAATTTATTAGTTCAAATTCGATTAATTCGAGTACCTCAAAAAGAACACCAAATATCAGGATTTAAACATGCTCAAGAAATTTAAACATACTCCAAACATGATTTGTGGTCAGATAATTGAGATCCCTCCATATTTAATCAGAGGCATCAAGTTTAAGGCGCTCCCACATGAATGAAACACACCCTAGCTCGTTAGGAGCACTGACCTAAAAAAATGAGTTATGCAATGAGCGAATTCAAATTTAGTCTCAGTGCAGATGTCGAATAGAACATTTAAAGCATATATACATGCACCATGAGTAGTAGTGAGATGATTGAGCTCCCTACACACTTAACCGGGATATCGAGTTTCGAGGCTCCCTCATGCAGTGGTAGAGCCACTTTTGGCTAATGGTGGTCAGTTGCACACCCTTCGTCGGAATGTTATGTGGAGTGTAAAGATTAAGTGTATGCTATTATGAGTATAAATTTAATTTTAAACACTCTTAACGCAACCGAAAAGAAAATTTGCACACTCTTTAATTTGTTGAATTCCTAGCTTCGCCACTGTCCCTGTGAATAAAAAAACCCTAGCTCGTTGAAAGCACTAACCTAGAAAATTAGTCATGCAATAAACGAATTTAAATTTTATCAATCTCAATATGGATGTCGGACATAAAATTTAAACCATCCATACATGCACCAACATGAGTTGTAGTGCGATGATTGAGATCCCTCTACAATTAATAATCAGAGGTATCAAGTTAGAGGCACCTCCGTGAATGAAAAAACCTAGCTCGTTAGGAGCATTGACTAAAAAATGATTCATGCAATGCGCGAATACAAATATAGTCAGACTCAATACGAATATCGAAAAGAAAATTTAAACCATACACACATGCAACAACATGAGTTGTGGTGAGATGATGAATCTCTCCACAATTAATCAAAGATATCAAGTTTAAGGCTCCCCCGTGAATGAAAAAAAGTACCTCGTTGGGAGCACTAACCTAATAAATGAATCATGCGGTATGCGAATCCAAATTTTGTCAGACTCAATACGGATATCAAACAGAAAAATTAAACCATACACACATTCACAACATGAATTATGGTGATATGATATGAATCTCGACACTTATCAGAGGTATCAAGGCCGAGGCTCCCCCGTGAATAAAAGAACCCTAGCTCGTTATGACCACCGACCTAAAAAATTAGTCATGCTATATGCGTATCTAAATTTAGTTAGGCTTAATATAGATATTAAATAGAAAAATTAAACCCCACACACATGCACCAACCTGAGTTGTGGTGAGATGATTGAGATCTCTCCACACACTTATATCAAGTTCGAGGTTCCCAGCCCATGAATGAGAAAACCTAGCTCATCAGGAGCATTAACCTAAAAAATAAATCATGTAATATACGAAAATAAATTAATCAGACTCAATACGAATATCGCTCAGACAAAAAATTTAAACCATACATACACATACTCTCCCTCTTCAACAATATCATTAACAGCACTCTCCTCCCTCTCTCCCCCACCATTAAATGCTATTTGTATCCTCTTTATGTACTCTACATTAACTCCTCTTTTTTATTTCTCACATTACATCTTATCTCAAAATCTCTCTATTTTCTTTCTTCTTCACCTTTTCCTCAAAAAATATTCTTCTTAAAATTCCATCCACAAGAAAATTGTGTAATTTCACACATAAAAGAGAAAATCAAGAGTTGGTTTTCTACCTTTTTTTTCTGTATGAAAAGTTAGATCCAAACCCTAAAACTTCAAGAGGGTTTTATGGTCTTATAATACTTCACCTTCAAGGCTTCAAAGATTGTGAGTTACTATATATACTTTCATGTATATATCTTTTTTACTAAAAAAAACGTTGTAGAAATTTTTAAGTTTTACTTAGTTAAAAAAATTGCTTTAGTTTGTCCATGCAATTTTTCAAAAAATTTTACAAAACATATATGGGAATCATAAAACATATGTTGATAATTTTTGTTAGTGAAAATATTTTTCACTCACAAAAAATATAAATTAATGCATATTCAAACATAACTCAATTATCAAATACACACACTGCATCAAATACTATTTTTTTTCCAAATATTTACTTTGACATATATATATATCATCTATTATTTCATTTTGCAGAATAAACTAGAATTATGAGTGATGTTGACGTATTCTACGGGAATATTAGTGGATACAATCTGAAGATAATAACAAAAGTAAGGGGTGAAAAGGACAGTGAGTGAACTTTGGTACTCATTGTGTCAACTTTTCTTTTTTGGGAATATCAAAACAGACGAGAGAGAGAGAGAGAGAGAGAGAGAGAGAGAGAGAGCAAAAAAATCTTTTTTGTTTGACATCTCAAAAACTAAAAGTCAAATTTTCGCATTTGTTTTATTTTCAAATTATCCCACAAAATACTGATAGGGTTTTCGTGAGGCCTTTTGTATCATTTTGTTTTAATGTTTGGAGTATGAAAAGTAAGTTATTTGAACCACCATATTACTTGACTAACTCTCCCTATTTTTCTATACGTTACTAATATCTAGTATTAAGAGTTTATCTTTCATATGTTATAATTTTTACTTACATTATTTTCTTTTTCTTTTCTCTCATATCTTTTTTGGAAATGAAATATCGAATTAAAGTTATGATTTCTAATACGCTAATAAAGTTATACATATCATAAAATTGTGTTTTACGAGGAAAAAAGGGACCTTTTTCTTTTTTTTTGTCAATCTTCATTTTCCAATTCTTGTCCATCCATCTTTAGAGCAACTAATGTTACAAATTTTTTTGGCAGGTAAAAAAATTCATAGCTTAGAAAGAGGCATATGATATAAATATTTATAAGTGAAAACATTTCAACCTAGTGTGTTTGATCAGAGCCACTATCATCTACTTGATAGATTCAGAATTTGGACATGGTAAATTATGATATGCTACTTTAAGTTACACATATAATAAAACTCGAAAAAGAAATCAAGTAGCTAGCTAGCTCTTGTCAATCTTCATTTTCTAAGGTTTTGTTACCACAATAAAACATAGGATTAGCTATGAAACTTGTCACCAATATATTTCTAGTTAATTTATTGCTAAAACGTTCTTAACTAATTCGTAACTAAATAAAATTAACATAAAATTTTTATTGTTTAGCTACGAAATATATTCTCTTCATTACTAATCTCGTGATTTCTAGCAATGAATATGTCCATCTTTACATATAGTTATAATATTAACTAATGTACTTACAAATTTTTTTTTGTTTTTGTTTTTATGGCAGGTAACAAAATCATCATAGCTTAGCAAGAAGGATATATTATTATATTATTATAAGTGAGAATGTTTCAACCAAATATGTTTGAAAGTCATCATCATTTACTTGATATGTCACATAAATCACCAGAAAATGATTTGGATTTAATTAGAGATGATGAATTTACGGAAAATAATAATCCATGTGGTGATGATGATGATAATCATGAAGATCCTAATCAACGTCCAAGAAAGAAGAAACGTTATCATCGACATACACAAATACAAATTCAAGAAATGGAATCGTAAGTAATTTTTTTATTATATAATATAGTAAATTTATTTATATATATATCGTCATTGTAAAAAATAAAATATATTATTAAATGTAATTTCGGAGTTGTTTGGACTTGGAAAAATTTTCTTTCTTTTTTCTTTTTCCAAAATATTATTTTGGTTATAAATTGGAATTATTTTTAGGTTAGTTTTTAAAGATAATTTTTCAAGTTTGAAAAGGTGATTTTGTTCTCTTGTTATTTGAATTTTGTTTTTAACTCACAAAATTAACCTTTTTTTAACTATTAAATATATATTTTGGAAATAATTTTTTGGTTAGTTTTTGAACATGAGCTTTTTTTCAAATTTGAAAACTTGGTTTTGAAATTTTTTAATTGAAGTGAAATTTCTTTTTTTTTCTTCTAGTGAATTACATGCTTAAACGCAATTTCTATTTTTAAACGTTATGCTTCAATTTTTTTTTTCAAATTTATACCACCTACTAGTGTTTTGTACTATTAGATGGTTGCATTATTTTTCAAATAACCAGTGCAATTTATTATAGACAAACTAATAGTGTAAAAAATCGAATATCGTCTAAAATAATGAGAGATTATCCCTTTATTTTTGGTTTAAACTCACATGCATGATATATTTTCAGTTTTTTTAAAGAATGTCCTCATCCAGATGATAAACAAAGAAAAGAACTGGGGAAAAGATTAGGGTTAGAGCCATTGCAGGTGAAATTTTGGTTCCAGAACAAGAGAACTCAAATGAAGGTGAGAACATTTTTTTTTGAAGTTAATTTTCTAAGTTTCGAAATGTGTGAATTTTAATTTGCTTTCACTTTTTTAGAACTACTTTAACGTTATCATAGAAAAATATAACTTTTGTTTAACATTATTACTATTATATATATATATATATATGTTTAATATTTTTATTCTTATTTCGTATGAAGATAATATGAATCGAGCTTTTAAGTGGAGAAAAATGATCAACGCAAATTTATAATGGTGCCCCAACTTATTATTATTGTTGTTGTTTTGTCTCACATTTATGAGCAAGTTATTTTTAATTATTTTTTAGTGATCTAATATCATAAAAATTTATTGTGAAGTATTGCCAGTTTTCGAAATTAAATTCTATGTTAAAGCATTAAATGCCTTCCTATTTGACTTTGGAACATTTCAAGGAGACATTTAAAATTTCGATTATGGTTAATTAAGTCGTCTACAAGGAAAACCTATTGATTACTATTTCAGAGTCGTGAAAGTAGTGAATAATATTTTCTCAAAAGTGATTTTTTTGAGATGTTGTGTGAATACGAAATATTTTGTGCACTAAACTGTCCAATAGCAAGTCACATAAATTGGGAAAAATGAAGTAATTTCATCTAGCATTTCTAACAAAGGGATTAACTTTAGCTTTCCATAAATATTTGGAACATTACATTACCCTAAACTCTGTACATCAAGACTAGTTCTAAGTTAAGATAAATAGAGGCAATAAAGTTGTCAACCTTTTTCAGCATTCAATATGCATGTCCATCATAAAACAAATGCCTTTACAATTGTCATATACCAAGAATCAATTGAAACCACTTCACTAATCCAAATTGTTTGCACAATCAAATATTTTTAAAGACCCACAAAAAAATAAAAATAAAAAATGAATGAACATCAAGTGGCATAAAATAAGAAGAAAAAGAAAAACGCATTCCTAAAGTACTTACTGGTACTAGGTGATGCCATGGATATCAGAAGCAAGAAAAAGTATGTCATGTTGGTGGGGTGGGGGGAGGATAAGGGGAGTCAAAATGAAAATAGAGTAGGAAACAAAATAATCACTATATTTTCGAGATACATATTTTGATATTACAAAAAAATAAGGAATAAAATAATAAATCGTGATTAAAACCAAAAGTGTCTAATGAGGTTCACACTGGTATAATAGGATCTGAATTCGCTTTGAGAAAAAATGATTTTCACAAAAGATATATATATATATTTAACAGAATTTAAATTTAAAATCTTTAATTAAAAAGTATTTATATATACTTTTAATGTTTATCATAAAATATTTATAAGCTTACTCAAAACACTTTCAAAGGATGAATTGAGTGTTCTTTTCCCTTTTCTAATTAACTAGAGTAATAATATATATATGCAAATCTTATCCAATAATGATATTTGCTCCACCAAATAAACAACTAAAACATAAATATCCCAATATTAAAGCAAATGAAATCATAGTGTAGTCTACTTGGTACATAGGTTGATGATATTGTTCATGAAAATAGAGACCACTTTCCTCCCATCTTTTCTTTTAACTAATTAATACAATGAATAGAAATCTCCCACTTGGTTCAAGAAAACAAAGGAAGTGGTCTTCTTAGCTAGTGGAGGGAGGAGCTTTCATTAAAATAAACTATTCTAACTTTTTCCTCAAAGAAACAATCATGTTTACTTTGGAAAAGTAATATACATCACTTCATAACACTGACAATCACTATCTATACACGAAAATGATAAATATTGTACATTGTATCTTTCATGTGACAAGATCGACACATTTGTTCCGTCTTCCTCCAAATATGCATTATTGTAGCCAACAAATACTTTAATGCCTCTAAAGGGCGATCCAATAAGTTTGACAAAAATAAGCAAGCAACTTGTCAGTGTAATATAAAAGGATTGGATTGGATTGGATTGATAGAGAGCGTACCTAACCATTAACAAAACTGACATTGACACATGACCAAGAAAGGATAATAAACCATACCTATCAATAAACAACACTTAACCCAGACCTTGTTAATTGTTTCATGATTTGAAATCAAAACAACCTTCAAGTCAAATCGAATAAAGAAAGATCATATCAAAATATCTTTTGATTCTGTGTCTTTTTTTTTCAAAATTGTCAATGGCCAGCTTCAGTATTAATAACGTTCAAGTTTATATTAAGCCCAAAAGGAGATTAAGTGGAACATTCTCTCTTAGAAATAAGACTCAAATACATGCTTTTTTCCAACTTTTTGTCAACTGATTTGTTTACAAGTTAAAAAGCTGATGAAGGGATAAACTCAAATTATGAACAAGGCTAGATACAGAAGTGCCACCTACCTTGCTCTATACAAAAGATTACAAGAACTAAAGACTTGAAACTTTTTGCTGCTTTGTGAAGATTAAAAGCTCCCAATTAAGAACTGGCATGCTCAAACTACAAACCAATATTACGCTTAAGCTAAACTACATTTAGCGAGGCTGCTGGATGCGGCGAAGGCTGTTCTTTGGACTAACGATCTTTGCTGGCTTCTCGTAGTACTTTGGAGGCTCGATAGGAGATTTTGGCTTCGGCATGCTCAGTGTCCTTACGAGTGCCTCAGAACTCTTGGGTAAGCCTGTTTATCAAGACGGAAAGTACAATTTAGTAGGTATCATCGTACAGGAATGGTAGTGCGAATGAACGACACATCATATCATGGACTACGGAGTATTAGATAAAGGAAATGGTTGTATACCAAATTGCAGCATACCATTGATACCAGAGAGTGATGATTTGATTCCTTGTTGCTCACTTGCAGATGATTGGAGAAATTCTTCAAACTGAGCTTCCATGTTCAAAATATCCTCATCGACATCAAGATCAATATTTTCAGGAAGCAAGTCAGCAACATCATTTCCAGCAAAGCCAAAATCATCATCGCCATATTCCTCTTCTTGATGCAGGCTCGTCCAATAGTCGCGGAACCATGTTGCAGTTGTTACCAAATTCCACCATTCAGGAGAAAAGTCCTCCACTTGTCGCACATAAGATGGGATGAAGAGAGGCGCATTCGGATTCAACGTTGACCTTCCTCCAGAAACTAATGCCATTCTCCTTTTTCCAAATTGCTCTCTGAAGATGTTTGAGAAAAGAATCAATCCAACACATTAGAACGCACAAAAAACAGCAAATAGACGAATATGATCACGTAACTAGGAAGCTGCAATTCAAAAGATTCAAGTACGACCCAATTACTACTAACTAGAACATCAAAAAGAAAATAATTTGGCAAAACTATTTAAGCAAACCCCCTTGAGGAATGAGTCTGTTATTAACAGAAGCCATGACACCAGTTACAAACAAATATTATCCAACTAGTGAATAACATCTATCAAAAGTGAATGTTCAGTACCTTATACTTCACACCTCCCAACTTGTACTACCTCCAATTCTATCAAATTATTGAATTCTAACCAAGAAAAATCTTCAAATGCCGCCACTGATATATCCAAACAAATTCTTAATTTCTTTGGCGACATAATCATCAAAACCTTAGATACCCTTTCGTATTATTCCTTCACTTCCCTAATCCTTCTACGTTAGGGATACATTTAAGTATTGACACCTTAAGGGTCAATCAATCAATGGGAAACTACAATATATAGTCGCAGTTTCCTACTTTAACGTCATCTTCAAACCAAGTCAATCATTTTTCAGTTGATTGATTGACTTTGGCTTGGGAAGTAAATAGGATCAATCATTTTTCAGTAAAACTCCTCACTTCCAAGTCAAACTTCAGACTATACTTCCCAATCGCTAGAAAAATCAAACACAAAACAACTCATCGCAATTGGCAGGCAAAAAAGCAAAAATAACAAGCAACAAGAAAAAAACAGAAAAAATCCAAAATCAACCATATTACAGTAGAAATTCATACTCATCATATATACTTCGCGATCACAACCAAAAAAAAAGAATGAAATTTCAATTATTCCACAGATCAGAAACCGAAAGTCGAAATCAGAAATTCAATACTAACTTTTAAAAGTAATCTTCTAACTAATCAAATAAACTTTAGCTAAAAAGACGTTGATATATCGATTGAAACAGCAAGAAACACAATAAAAAGCACAGGAGTACAAATGCACACTTCCAAGCCGAACTTCATACTTCACGATAGCTAGAAAAATTGTTCATCACAGCTCACCACAACCAAAAATCGATCATTTTAAGCCGAAAAAAAAGTCAAAATAAACAAATTTCAAACACGATTCCACAGATCGGAA
>JBDJHY010000087.1:6563320-6574130 GCA_039654485.1 Withania somnifera
ATAAAACAAACTTTCTGATTGGATGTATAAATTATTATTTGTATGAATACTGGATAGAACTTTCATTCTGGATGGTTGAATATAAAAAAAATTGATTAGGTAGAGTCTTCATGAGTGTTAGATATATTAGAAAGGAGATAAAATAATTTTTAAATATTTTGAGTTAAACATCACACTGGAATGTTATCTTAAAATTAAAAATTCCATTGATTTGATATTAAACAAGATAGGTGACAGTTCAGTAATTTGTCTGTCAAATGAAAGGCTATTTAATTCTTTGTCACTGTCTACATAATGTAGTATTAAAGAAGAAGGAAAAAGGAAACTCCACCATAAAAAATATAATTAAGGATCGTTAAAAATAAATTGATTCTGGTAAAGTACACGAGAAAATCATTGGGGCCATTGTTCAAATGATCCAACGGATAATACACTTTTAATCTTACGGCTCAAAATGGATTGAGTGGTTAGGATGATATAACAATAACCTATTCAATATTACAACAATAATATATACAACACAAAATAAAGAAAACATATATAAATCTCCACTGTTTTCTCTTAAATTAAATTAATATATTTATATATTTTTACATAGATTTGGAGGTTTATTTACCTTAAATATATTCATGTCGAATTGTATTTCGCATCTACATAATATATTTATATTAATTTTAAGTAATATATTGTGTAATAATACAAATTAGTAATATAAAGCGTAACTAATTAGCTCCTATACTGATATATTTTTTATAAGTTACTATATAATAAAATTTAAATAAAAAAAAATAGGTACAACAGATTTTATCACTATCTTAAAGATTGAGCATCTATTTTCAATAAAACTTTTGCTTAAAAAAAATAGACAAAAACATTATAGAATTTTTTTTTTTTTTTTTAATGAAATGAAGTACATAGACAAGCTAATAAATTATTCTAAACAATAATTTTTGAATTAAAGTAAAAGAAAAGCACTACAAAGGTTAGTTGTTGGAGAAGAATGGTACGTTAAGAGCTGGATCTTTATAATTAAGACTTGATCACGTGGCTGAGTTTGGTAGGTGAAGGGCTAATTCCATTCATTGAATTTACTTTTATAGGCATGCAGGATTAATTAATTACTTTATCTAGGCATTAATTATTTATAACTTCAATCTTTAGGTGACTAGATATAAGATAAGGACACTTAGGAATTAATTAAATGTTTTGAATTTGTTTTCACAATAAAGCAAAAATATAAATAGTTGCCTATTACTTTAACATGACATTTATTTATTTGTTGATGTAAGTGGATGAAGGGGTGTCATCCATTGCACCCGCTTAACTAAAGATACAACCTTTTTCATTGCAATAACAAATATAAAGATGGAACTTTGGTAAGTAATCTAACAAAGGAAAAGGACATTACACCATTCATCAACATTCAGTCCTACAAAAACCCTTCTAACTTTCGCCTTCACATGTACAAAATTTTATGAACAAATTCCTGAAACTGAGACTAATGAAAGGAATATGTGCATGGAATGGCAGTGTGAAAAACAGCAAGCTAAAGAATTTGTTCTAATCTTTTCTGCAACCGAGGACTGCTTCATGGCTAAGGCGCCAGTATTCTTTGTATGGAATAGATATCCGTGGTATCCTCGGGAGAAGACCAATCTTTGGAGCAGATGGAGTTCTATATCATATCCAGCAAGAATAAAGGGATATTTGGTATGACCAAAGTCATTTTTCATAGAGGACACTTCCTGAGAAATGCTTTCCGGTGTTTGATTGGTGAGTGGAAAACATTTTTCTGGAAAAGACTACCGTCAAAACAGATACGTTCCAAGAATTACTTAAAAGGTGCAAGAGAAGATTTATTGAAGACTAAGTCGAAACACCTTTTCCCTGTCAGAACTCCATAAGCTGAAAATGCAATAGAAGATCTAGATACGTCTGACAAAACATTTCTATAGTGTGGCCAAACAACTTGTCCTGCATCATATTTTTGCAGAATTAGTAAACACAATAACACACTTGAAAAAAGAATAAAGAGACAAGCAAACATGTTTTAGAACCATGAACAAGGAAGATAAAAGTAAGATATGCCGGCAACAGATAGAAGCTACTTCCAGTTTCCAGTTTGATTCACTGACATGGTAAAATGGTGTAGCAGATACGTGAAAAACTTAAAATGTATATGATTCTTAAAGTGGTAATATTAAGGTTTTATTATTTGTGCCACTATGGGAGAAAGCTCCGCTTAATCAATTGTTGACGTATATGTTTGCTTCAGGAATTGTACATGAATGATATCCTATAACAAAAGGCGTGCATCTAGTGGAATTAACTTTTGAAAAGTTGAATTTGCAGTAAAAAGCATCAGGTCCCATAAAGGAGAGCTCCTATCCAATAAAACAAACTCTAGAAGCAAGAAATATGTTAGCCTTCACCTCCTCGGCCACAAAATCTTAAGAATTAAACAATAACGCTCAGGGACTTACTTAAGCTCAAAAAATTACTGTGAAGAAATGAAACCAGAACTGCTGATTTACAACGGTGAGGATTCCCAGAACCTGATGCAGTCTTATCACCAAATTCAACCTCAGCTGAATTAGCTGTGTTTCTCTGACACAAAACAATCTCAAACCATAATCCACTAGGAAATCGTTTCCTCCTCATAAACCAAAAGAAAATCTTAATATAAGGTGTGGCATGAATTATAGAAATGCCAAACTGAATGACAATGCAGACAAAGCTAATGGTTGTCTTCATAATGGTGAAGAAAATATAGAATAATGAAGTTGTCGGTAGCAGAAGTAGAAGTGGAGTAAATAGGAGAGACCCAACAACATGCTGTTCCACACTGTACGCATAGCTATCTAGTCTCTGACGAAGAGGATTCCACTTCCTACCCCTGCGATTTAAGGAGGCAAACTGTTAGTGGTTTTAAGCAACCACCTCAAGAGAAACATATTGGTAGCTAAACAAAGACAAAAGACATCTATAAAAAGGAGAGACATAACAAAATGCTTAATGCTGGTTTGGCAAAAGAATGATAATAGTGATTTTGCGAAAATAATTCAGTTAAGCAGTCATCTCCAGTTAAAAAACAAGCAAAGGTATGGTAGATGTCCATGAAGAAGTTGTTTGGTGAATATAGTTTCCGAAAAGAAACCATGGGAAAAGAATTGAAGCTGACAAGTAAAAATAACAAAAGACATAGACTAGATAGTCAGTCAAAAATGAACATTTTGGTTCATAGACGTTAAAGAACGATTATTAACCAGAACATAGACAGCGAGGTAAGTTGTTTTATGGTCAGTCATCTTTCTTTTCAGCTGCTAAACACCCCATGAAATCAGATGAATAACCAACGTAAAATGTGAGGCTATTACACTCCCCTTTTGATAACCAGTCTTCTTTTATGATAGACAATATTAACCTTGCGAAAATTCACTTCCCTCTCCTATCTCATTTTCCTCCTCAAAGAATGACCCTAACACAGATCAAACCTTATTTTCCAAATCTTAATCCTCCCTATTCCCTTTATCCATTCCTTCTCTTCCTGCAGTTCCCACTTTAGCAAATGGTGGCCTTTTCCGATCTGTTGTCCAGCAGAAAATAGTCCCTACTCCAAGGTTAATATCCATAATTTTTTCCAGACACTGGGAAGAATAATTATTGGCTAAAATCATTTCATACAAAGGTAAGATCCTTGCCTTTTAAGTTTAAAAGTGGAGAACAGGTTCAAATTACACTTCAATAAAGTTTGATGCAAGATCTTGTTTTAGCTTTTAGGGTCTTTGGACTGACAGATCATAGGAAACACTAATGTTAAGCCATGAAGCTTCAATATTTACCTCATTTTCCAATGTTATTAAGTACCTACACGAATGAATCAATTTCTGCTGTATGTCAAAAAGAAAAAAGAGAATATATTTTTGGTCATCATGGCTAAACCACCTAATGACCTCAACAGGCTAAAAGTTGATTACCCTAGATCAACTGATCAATACCAGTCCACAAGAAACTTTAGAGTGAATATAGCATTATAGGGAAAGATACCTGAAAAGTCGCCATAAAGCATCTACTGCCTGTATTTGCCATGAATAGAGCAGTGTAAGCAACCACTGAAGAGCAGAAACATGTGCAGTTGCTAGTGATATTGTGTCGATGATCAGAGCAGCTGCCGCTGTCAGACCAAACAATGAACCAAATACAGCAACTAAGTTTATGAGATGAATCAAGAAGAAACCCAACAACCACCAAAGGGTAGACCAACTTTGAATAGCAATCAGGGAAATTGTCCCAAGAACTCCGGCTAGCTCAGTGTTCAACTTGAATCCCGCTGGGTTCCCCATAAGCCACACACAACCAGTACGCAGAAGATAGTTAGTTGCATTTCCAGAAAAACTTGAAACCCATATACAAGCTGCTCTTGATCGAGACCACAATATGATGCCAAGAAAGTTCCCCAGAAGTAGATCAACTACAAGGCTTGTCCACATAGAATGTTTGTGAAATGCCGCTTTCTCAGCATACTCCACGCAGGATTGAGACCTAACATACAATTTCCTCTTAGTGAAGGAATAATAATAAGAAAGCTTAACAGAAAACATAAAATACACACATATCAATCAATTGAGCCAGGTTCACTATATGAATCCTCTGCATCAATTTTACTCGATCCAAAAAACACAGAACACACATAGTAGGATGAGTTCAGAGAATAAGGTTATCAGAGAAAGTTTACCTGAGACCACAATCTTTAAGAATAACCGGCCAATACAGGAGCTGGCCGCATCGGATTTCCAGATTTTTGCATGTATTACAGAATACCTTCTCCAACGCAATATAAATATATGAGTGGGACACATGGATCAAGCAAACATGGAAGAATTGAAGGATGACGTAGAAGATAGTTGAGAATGATGCAAGCAAGACAGCAAGCAGTTGCCATGTCAGAATAGAAAACCTGCAAGCAATTTGATAGCTATTAGAAATAGCAGAAAAACAAATAGAGCAGCAGAAAAGCAAATCATGTCAAAGTTCAAAAAATATTACATGCAAAAGAAATGGAAGGGAACCCTGGATCTTTTGGCAGAATTATTTGCTTCTGTAAAGACTTTAGACGCATTGGCAGTGTTGATAGAAAGAATTACTGCATCCTGTTTTCCAGAAAATTGATAGCAAAGAGGTTTAGAATCAGTACGCAGTGAATGTAAGATTCAAATTCATAATTGATATACCAGGTCAAGAAATGGCTGCTTCCTGTTAAGATCCTTAACCCATTCAGGCTTCTTGCAGTGATTTGTCACCGTCTCAGATGAACTCTTGAAACCCAATGAGTAATGGTGGCCACCAAACACAGGAATTCCATAAAATACTACCTGAGTGTATTTTGACGAAAAATAGAACAATATGGAACTGCAAGATAACGTCAAGAAAATCTAAGGATGTCACATGGGTGATTATGACTTACATACGTGGACATCTAGTTGGAATATGGCTTCTCCTTTCCTATGTATATGATGCACTTTTGGTATTAGCTCTACTTTTCTGCTGACAGCTTGAGAACTATCGCATACAATCTGTGCCCACATGTTATTCTTTAACGAGAATGCCCTACACTGCTCCAGTATCGCATCCAATTTGTGACATCCACATTTCCATCTTCCATGCTTCCTTTCAGGTGAATGTTGTTCGGCACACAAGCATGTCTTCTTACTCGTAGAGTTGATATGCTTGTTCCCTTTGCCTCTGACCATTAGCAACTGCCCATTGCTGCTGAAATCTGCTGCATAATAACCTAGCAGAGAGAACTTGCTTTTATCTTGTAGAAGCACAGGCATTTTTCTGTTTAAGCCTTGAAGAACACTCTAACAAAAGAGACAGAAATCATATAATACATTTAGACAAAAGTATTAGTCGAAAATAATTTCAAAACGCCAAAGGATTAAATCAGTTCTCATAATATAAACATAGCGCAGATGTGAAGCAATACGACATAGTTATCTGTACAAATGAATCAAATCCATGCACTAGCATGGATAGTTGTAAGTGATGACAGTGTGATTTGATCACCGGAGGGTAATCCACCCACAAAAGCCAATTATACAGTAAATGTTTTGGTGGGTGTATCATTGATCCTAGACATCTCTAAATCCAAGTTGACTCTCAAATTATGTTCGACAATTATTATCAAGACCTCTCTTATCAAATAAAAACCAGAAGAACCTTTCTTAGATCAACCATATTCATCCATTTGCTCGCGTTTTTAGAAGTTTTATCTCAAGTTAAATGCATTTACTTCGGTAATTAAGCTTTAGGTGTGTGAAGGGGAGAATGATATTTTACTCAAAGCACCAAACCAAAGAATGTTACCACATTTTCATTGGCTATTTCTTAGCATAAATGTGTCTTATACTTGGAACAAGGAAGAAGTTCAACATTAACCACCCTCATAATAATCTCATCAGAATCCTCATACCAGCTATTTATGCGGATTCTCAAATATAGCCAATAAAGCTTCATCAGTCCCATGGGTAACTAATTGCCTAAACGCAGGCTTCTTATTCGTTTTTCTACTCTCACTAACAGAGAAATCCCATTTACACTAGCAATTGCCACAACTATATTAAGGAAAAGACAATCCGGTGCATTAAACTCCCGCTATATGCGGGGTCCGGCGAAGACCTGACCACAAGGGTACGCAGCCTTACCTTGCATGTCTGCCAGAGGCTGTTTCCAAGGCTCAAACCCGTAACCTCCTGGTCAGATAACAATGACTTTAGCAGTTACTCCAAGTATTAACCAGTCATAAATTAACTCATAAGAACCTATATTATACACTCTACAGCAGTCGAACATTAAGAAACATAATATCATAACCAAGTTCATCTTCGTAAAACGCTGTCAAATAGTGAAAGAAAAGAAGCAAGGAAGCACAAGCTTTAACGATTTCATCTTCCCACATTTTAACATTAACCCAGCTCTTCTTTTTTAGGCAGTCCATACCATACATAGATAGTGTTTTGATCTGAGATAACCAGCTAAGCATTTTTCACCATTTTCACTACAAACTTTTTGAGTAAGGTAACAAACTTTTTTACAAAAATATTGAAAACACAAACTTAGATACTCAATTCACATCACAACAAACTTGAAAACACAAACTTGGGATACTGAATTCTCATCAACCCAGTTCACCATAAACAAACAACAATAACACACCCAATGTAACCAACCCAGCTCACCAACTTTCATCATTTGAGATTAACCCATTTCACCTTTATCACATTTATACGTTACCAATTCATCATTTTTCAATAAACTTGAAAACTAAACACCTTTCGTTTATAACCTTGTGCCTGGACCAGCTTTTCTGCAGCTCGATTAATTCCACGGGATAGGAGGGCGGAGCCACCTACGACGAATGGTGGTCAGGTGCACCCCCTTCGTCGTCGGAACATTATGGGAGTATAGAGGTTAAATGTTAGCTATTATGAGTATATATTTAATTTTGAACACTCTTAACACAACTAAAAAGAATATATTCGCCAAATTCCTGGCTTCGCCACTGCCTCCTACCAGCATCAGATACAAGGTAACTCTGTGACTAATTCCACCAAATACTTTCCACCTCCTACCAGCCACAGATACTAACAACAGATACCAAATAACTCTATCCACCAAAGCTAGGACATATAGAAAGAAAACAGAGCACTGACTTAGATACTAAATGCACATCAACCCTGCTCACAATGTTCCATCTTTTTCACATTTTGAGATTAACCCAATTCACATTAAGCCATTAACCAATTAACCACTTTCCTAGCTATCTTCACAACAAACTAGAAAAACTTCAGAATTACACAATTCACATAAACCCCAGATTGTAAAATCTGAACATCACCCAGCTCACCAATTCACATTAAGGAATTAAGCAATTGACCATTTTGTCACAACAAACTAGCAAAGACGCCAATATTAGACAATTCACATAAACCCCAATTTGTAGGAGATTGAATATTTAAAGGGTAATTAATGAAATTTTACCTCAAGATTCGTATGGGTGGTCATGGAAACAAGTGCAGATTCATCACAAGCAAAAGCAACAACAATGTCAAAAGAAGCTTCAGAGGATGAGATAAACCAACCAAACAAGAAAGCATAAGAATGCAAATTATTCAATTGATTTAAAGAACAAAGATTTGTTGGCCACCAAAGCCTGCACTTTCTATTGGTTCTTCTCATATTTTTTTTGTTTTCACCAAAGTATTCATTTCTACTTTTGATTGACAATTTGACCAAAAGGGTGTCTAAATCTTCCATTTTTTGTGGATTTTTTGGGGGATTTTGGAGCTAGGAGAAGAGAAGAATTACAGATCGAAAGATTGGAGTGGGCAAGAGAGATTCGCTTTGGAAGTTGCGAGTAGTGAGGAAGTAAAGTAGAAGAATGTTTCTTTCTCGTTTATATCTCTCTTTTTAAAAAATAAATAAATATGTTTTACATATGTGGACCGCAGTTGTTTTTTGAGGTAAGAGAAAAATTTATATATATTTTTAAAATTAATTTATATTTAATTGATGTATTCTTTTACTTTATATTTCATAACTCTTCGTCAATCATGCTTGAATAGAATGGTAAAGCACATATTAATAGTATAACGAAAAATTCTCTATCTTTATTAGTAGTATATTTGCTTGGGGAGCCTGGAAAATGTAACATAAGGAAAGAGACTGCTTTTAAATTCACTTCTCCTATAACCTGCTTTTTATTGATATTGATCTAGAATCAAATATTCCTAGTTTTTGTTATGCTTTGCTGATTTAAAGATTTGGAGTTATTATAAAGATGATACAGCGAGAGAAAGTTATTATTATCGGGATTAGATTTTAATGTAAGCGAATAAAGTCAAGAAAAAAGAAAGAAGAAGAAACTTGCTTAATGCCACATCATAAGTATAATGCAGTTAATCATAAAATAATCTTTTCAATAAGTATTGTTGCATTTATAAAACCATTGCCTATTAATTCTTCCTCCTAAAACTTCCATCCTTGTTGTCTAGCTTTCTCGTAGTTTAAAGACAAATCAATTATATATGTCTCTATATTCAGTCTTTAATATTGAAGAGCTAAGCCATTTATGTTAGGGCGAAAATTAAATCTTTTAAAACCGACTTATATTATTATTAATGTTATTACACATTAATTTGAAACTAATTCATGAGATTAAAAACTAGCAATAGCATGTTAGTTAGCATTTGTCATTTATTATCACCATTTTGAAAATGTTAGGGTCAAAATATATTTTTTACATTTAGGTATTAATTAATGAATAATATCAAAAAAGTGATAACGTCATATGAAATAAATAATAGACTCATAAAATTCTGAAGACAAATAGAGTTGTGCACATTTTATATCCATGAACATAATTTTTATATACATGTGTCATATTAATTGCTATACATAAGTCATATTATGACCACATTTAATGCTATGATATGACAAGAATAATAACAAGATTATTTGTATAATTTATCACTTTTTTGACGAGGTCTTCTGATCTATGAACACCCCATCACTGAATGATTCACTTTCAAGTTTTCGCATCCGATCCGGGGAGAACACAGGGTCAAGCCAAGCCCTGACCCGCCGCCTAAATGGAATTCATATCTCCTTCGTCTGGTCGAGAAGGGGCAACATGGTATTTTGATTTGTCTTATTTTCTTGCTTCTGTCCTATGTTATATAAGCTACTTTTCACTTTTATCTTTATGTATTTCTATAGATATGAAGTGGTCGGTCTATGCTCGCACTATTGACTTTTTTTATGATTTTCTGGTCACACTCTCACCTCGCGGGATAGGCCCTTGCGGTTGCGAGCTGGAGCTGCCATAACTTATAGCTATAGCAATGGTATATGACTTTTATACAAGGAGATAATTTTCGCAAGACTTTTAACTAAAAAATATAAAAATAAACTAAAATTAAAACATGTTAAACGAAATAAAACATTTAGTATCTATAGAAAAAGGAAAAATGCACGTTTATTATTCTTAGGTAATATTTAGCCCTGTATCTTTTAACTAACAATTAATTCTTAGGTAAAACATATCATATTTAGAGAATTTTCATATATCACTTTCAGCACAAGTACAAAATTAACATAATACTTAAACAATTGAGTAGTTTAGCACTTAATTATCCATTAAAATTTGTGAGATTAAGAATATACATAAATAAATTTATTAAAAATTAAATATTCCTAACAAGAAATTATAAGAAGAAGAAGAATTCATGTAATTCCACAAAGTAAAATTTTTAAAAATAAAAAAATTAATTTTTATAGATTATTAACTCTCCTCTAAAAGAAGTCTAAAACAATTTAGTAAAAGGGTAACAGAAATCATTGGGATCAAAGTTATAATATATTGATATTAGAGGGACTAAAAGTGTTAACAATAAGCTCTTGCAAAAAAATACCATATTTTACCTCTCTTCTTCCAACAGTAGTGCTCTTTTTCTCCTCCTCCTCCCTTTTTGCTCCGCCGCTGTAATTTCCACCTCCGTAAGATCTCCGCTGTATTTCTTCCACCACCGCAATCTCCGGCGCTGTATTTCATTGAGGTAAAGTTTTGTGCTTCGTTTTGATAAATCAACCTAATTAGGAATTAAATTGGAAATTAAAAACTTAAATTGATGATTTTTTGTATTTTCTTTGGAAATAGGAAAATACGTAGTAACTAATGGCGCATAGGTTGCTTAGAGATGCAGAAGCAGATGGATGGGAACGATCTGATTTTCCCATTATATGTGAGTCT
>JBDJHY010000087.1:6641881-6657511 GCA_039654485.1 Withania somnifera
TGATAACAAAGATGAATAATGGCATAAAGCAATAAATGGTAACATTCTAAAAATAATATAAGTAATGATCTTTTACTATTTTAGACTCGACGTGGTATTAAGCACCTGGTAATACTACTATTTTTACTTGTTTTAGCCCAGGCTTTACACCCTGGGACCGGAGAATATCATTTGACTAATTAATGCTTGCACTTGAGTCCGACCCAGAATCGGCAATGAGTACAGTCTTTGGGACACCAGTCTGTCATCGTACGCTAATGGGTACAACTTTAGATATCTATTACATTATTGGTTTTGGATACACGATACCCGATCTATTGAGGATATTGGTGATACTATGGTTTATAGGCGTTGTACGCTTTGACTTGTTGAGCAGGGCTTGACGACGCATTGATAAGAGGCACAAGATGCCAAACTTGAGACCCTTAAGGTTTTTATGGATTTAGGATGTGAGGTTATGTTAATATTGGAATTATATGTGGTGACGCACCCCCATGGACCTTCCTCCGGGCTTTCACTTGATGGTGAGAAGGGTATATAGAGTACGGGGGTATAAATATATGCCAGGAATTCTAGGTTAGCCATCCATAGGTTCTGCCTATGGGTACCGGAGGAGATGCATACATGGGACTTTTACTTCATGTATTGTGTTTACTTTCTACACTTTTTTACTTCAGTGTACCCTGGCTGAGATGTAAGGCCTACGGTGAGCATGTTTCTTTTGTTGTACGCTGCTCTTCTTTTTTGGGTACTTGTTAGTGTTTATTTTCATTACCTTATTCTAATTATTACTATTACTTTTTATTAGTGGTTAATTGGTAGTTCATGCTATGTGAGATTTTTAGTGCCTTAGATTATTTCTCATTCCTTCATATTTTACTTGAAGTTATCGGTAAACCATCCATGTTCTACTCGTATCTTCTTTTGACTCATGTTTATTGCTTTATTATTCATATATATTATTGCAAGGATTTCGAGTATGTCGATCCTGTTATGTGATTAGCTAGTGATACTCGTCTACTTGTATTTGATCCTTATTTGAGTAGCTAGCTTTTCTTGTTGTGCTATTGGATTCTTTAATCCCTTTATTATATTCCATTATTTACTACTTTTATTATTGTTATGGGCTCAGTGGGCCCTCGAAGCCTACTGCGTACGGGTTACTTCGGTAGCTTGTACTCATACTACACTAGTACATGTGCAGATCTGAGTATAGGTTCTCGACCGTAATCACAGCCAGCTATTCGTTTAGTTATATTTTACTTTAGAGATTTAGGGTGAGCTTGGCATCCAGTTTTTACCTGCTTTTCTTCGGCCTTGGGTGTTTATGTTTGATCTCCCTGTATTCTGGAGACACGATTGTATTACACATATTTTGGATTTCTTGTTTCTATACTTAGTGGTTTGTTTGACACTTATATTGGGTTTTGGGTTTTTTACTTGATTATTAAACTTCCATATTTTATTTATCTTTTGATTATTATACTTGTGCTTTCCGCAATTGATATAGTAGTCCTC
Source organism: Withania somnifera (assembly GCA_039654485.1). Lineage (NCBI taxonomy): Eukaryota > Viridiplantae > Streptophyta > Magnoliopsida > Solanales > Solanaceae > Withania > Withania somnifera. The sequence continues at coordinate 6,643,400 of JBDJHY010000087.1, forward strand.
TACTTCGACTTCGGACTATGGGGTTGGTTCTCCTACTGGTGGTATAGTAGGTGCCATCATGATCCGCAAAATTGGGTTATGATAGTTTTCCTATTTTCTTTACAATCACTACTTTTTATTATTTATAAGTTACAAAGGTATCACTTTTATTTTTTAGGAAATAAACCCAAACTTTTCTTGAACAAACATCAATAAAAGTTAACATATACCTTGCAACACCTTTAATGGATTATGAGAAGGACCCCCAAGATCTGAATGGATGTAGTCTAAATTATCTTTTAATTAGTGGATATTTGAAGCTCACCCGTTTCTACTTTCTGAACACATCGGGTTCACAAAACTCTATTTTTTTCTTACTTTGTCCATAAAAGAGATCTTTTTTGTTGAGGATTTAAACTCCTTTCTCACTCATATGTCCCAATCGCATATTCTATAACTTATTAATGTCAGAATCAGATTGATTTGAATTAGAAACTGCAACAACACCTACACTGATAGATCCCAATAAAGTGTACGACATACCTGATCTCCATTCTTTCATGGTCACAAGAGCATTTAGAAAGATTTTCAGAACTCCACCTTCTCCTGTGTATTTACACCTAAGAGATTGTAGAATGTCCAGTGTGATTAGATTTTTTTAAATCAAGAATGTATCTAATATTGATGGGAGTTCTTACCACACCATCGTGTATTTTGATTTTAAATGAACCTTTACCAAAGACTTTACAGGGAGCATTGTTGCCTATCAAGACAACTCCACATCAAACAAATTCATATGTGGTAAACAAATCCCTGTTGGACACATATGATAAGAACAACCCGACTTTAATATCCACTCATCATTAGATTTAAATTTATTATTATTAGCTGAAAATATTATTCCCTCGGACTCATCAGCAGCTACACTTGCTTCAGGAGGGTTAGTATCGGTGCTCATTTTTAGTGCTTTTCTTTGTTTTTCAACTGATAGCATTCAGAAATATCATGACCTTGCTTATGACAATATTTGCACACTACAATTCTATATTTGGACTTCGGACTTGATTTAGATCTCACACTATTTAATTCTTTCTTATTAAGTATATCTCTTATAAATAATCCTTCTCTGTGAGTTCCACTACTTTCTCCAATAATATCTCTATCTTTTGATTTTATGATAGATGTTACTTTCCTATAGAAATATTATCCTTTCCATAAAGAAATGATATCTCTAATATGCTTAAATAATTGGGATAAAGAAATAAGTAATAAAATGTCTTGATCCTTATTTTTAACTTGGACATCAATATTACTTAAATCCATAAGGATATAATTAAAGGAATCAAGATGTGAGAGTATAGAAGTACCTTCAATCATACAAAGTGTGTAAATCATCTGCTTTAGGTAAAACCAATTTTCCTCTGTCCTCTTCAGACAGAGGATTTTTATTTTTTTCCCTTGTCCTTTTATAGGTAAAAACTAATTTTTACCTTTAGCTATGATTTCTGCAGATACTTTGAGTAAAATGTCATTTGAAATATTTAAAATGATACCTGATTTTGTCATTCTATCAATGATGGTAAATTCCTGGTCCCTCATATTTTCTGACTTCTTCTTCTTCTTTTCTTACATGTCATATCTAAGTCATCCTGAATTAGGATAGCTTCCATCTTTATTACCACATTTTTAAGTTTGCACTTTGGTCAAATTTTTCAACATAAGACTTTGTTATAGTCATTTTAACTACTGAAATTAATCTTGTCAGATCCAAACAAATTTGGTTCTGATACTAATTTGTTAGGATCAGAATCCTAGATATTAAAAGATTTAGTGAAATAAATATTATAATAAAAATAACAAAGATAATAACTAGTTGATAATAAAAAAGGTAAATGAAATAAGACGGAACAAATTTAACATGATTCGATTAGTGTAACCTATATCCACAAGCATAGAAGAGTAACTTTACGATACGAACAAGAGTACAATTGAGAGTAAAAAATTAAAATAAGACTCTAATTAATCTCAAATACCCTAAGAGAATAGCCTCATAAGTTCACTCCAAAGAAGGGATTAACACAAATGTTTCCCAACACTAACTCTCTCATAAAATACTCTAAAGCAAAGGAAAGTAGAAGACAATGAAGGCAAGAGATGAGAAGCTCTTAAAAATTTATGTTAGTGTGTATCAAATGAAAGAACTCTTCTCTATTTATATTAAGAGGTTCTTGGGCTCCAAGCAGAAAAATAGGAAAAAAAATTCAGTAAATCTCATCCATGAAGTGTTTCTTTGGCTCCAAGAAAAATTTTCATCCATATTTTAACTAGAATAGGCTTGAATATGGATAGAGAAGGCACAATGAATAGAAAAAATAATGTTCATATAACTCCATATTTCATTGATGATAATAATGTATCTCAGAATTATTTTTTGTCGTCAATTGTACATGGTGTAAGACTAATACCAAATTTAATCATGAAATATTTTTAACTTATTCAGCATACCAAATGATCCCTAAGTGAAACCCATGTCTAGTGAAGAAGGTAGCGCCTATAGAATCTACATCCACGTGTTGAAGTCTTCTCTTATTTCTCTACCCAATGCATCTATGTCTGTCTTTTTTCCTTTTGGCTTTTGAAGTGATTCGAGGGTCTGGTGAACTCTATACTTTTTTGTTTATAATTATTTTTTATGAAGAAATAAATTATTACATTGCTTTTAGTTGGCCCCAATTGCACCTTGTATTCAATGTTATCTTACTTCTACTATTCTTTTTTTCGTTTTATTTTTCTTTTATTTTCTAGAATTTTCTGTTTACTATTTTACAGGTATATGATATGATAAAGTTCTTGGATGACCACCTTGGAGGTGATGAGTTTCTGATATCTGGAACTGGTAATATATTTGCACATATTCTTTTCTGCAACTAGAACTTTGATGTTTTTGACTTCTTGGTAAGGAAAAGGAAAGTACTAGAAAGTTAGTTATTCTTTTTCACTTGGTTAGCCGATTAGATATGGGAAGAGTAGAAAATACTTTTCTCTAAATCAAAAGAAAAAAGGTGTGGAAAATTTGAGTAAAAAGCTTTTTCTTTTTTAAAAAAACTATAGTTTTTCCTTCTCTTCTATTCTTTAGCATGAAAAAAATAGCTTTATTTTTTTATTTTGCTGCAGATTTATCCAAAAGTACATTCTTTTGGAGTTTTCTTGATATCCAAATGAAGCTTTAGTGATTTGATGTTGGAGTAATTTCTCAAATTATACATGTTTTGATCTATACAGTAGTAAAATCAGAGTTATAAAGAAAAATATTGTGCACTTCTGTATTTTTCCATCTTACGAAGCATTAGACAAACTTGATATAAAGAACTATAGTCCTTTAGAAGATAGTGTTGAGCGAGTTCCTTTGTTCTTTGAGCGGGGAAAGGATGCGGCTGATGATTTTAAGGATGTTAGCCATAGCAACAGTGCTTGAGCAATATTGGATGAGTACTATGTAGGTGATACTGATTCACCAACCATCCCCACTAAGACCAAGTATACTCCTCCTAAGCAGCCTCATTACAACTAAGACAAAATATCAGAGTTCCTCATCAAGCTCCTCCAGTTCTTATTACCCTTGATTATTTTAGGTGTGGATTTTGGCATTTGTTTCTATACCAAACAGTCAACAACGTGAAATGGAGTTCGTGGGGAATAAGTGTCAAAAAAAAAGCCAAAAAAGGTTGGGGGTAGGGATGAAGGTTGTTGGTCATTCTAATTAAGTCCTGATTAAATTATGGGGATAGTAAAACTCTCTATTGTAGTGATGAACCTTCCTTAGACTTCTTTTAGTCTTTTTTATTGGGAAAATCTCGATCTTTTTCTCTTTGTGAAGTTAAGATAGGCACTTAGGAATTACCGATAGTAATGGGAGAACAAAAATATATAATTCTCCAATATGGAGATTCTTCCACTATACGAAAGAATAGTAGGCTTACAAGAATATATTTACAAAATTTCCTCACACTCTAGTGGCTCACTCAAACTTGAGGATATAGATTTCTCAAGCTATCTCTCTTTTTTCTTAAATAGGCTCTCTATTTCTCACTCTAGAAGTGGCTTCTCTTGGTTTTCTTTTTTTGGATGGTTAAGAATAAAAGCTTCTACCCCTATTTATACTACTCCATCTCCACAATGAATGGTAAACATTAATTGAATCCAAGGGTGAAGATTAGTTCTCTAGAATACTCCACACATTCTAGGATTCTCTATACCCTTCCATCCTCTTCCTTTTCCTTTCATACTCTTCTGTAATGTTCTAGAAGGTTCTAAGCATCTCCAGAATACTCTAGAGGTTCCACATTCTTTCACAAGCTTCAAAAAATTCTACACTTCTCTAGAGCTCTCCGGAACATTTTAGAGAATTCTACCCTTCTTTAGAAAGCTCTAGAATTTTCTAGAACCTCTCCAATTAAGGAGTGATCCCATCATTCTTTTATGGTATTTTAAAGATTTTTTTGTCTCTGCAATTAAATTCCTTGTTTAGGTGTGTTGATTTACTAGGATATTTCCATTTTATTAGAATCTCTACCTTTTGAAAACTTTAAAAAGTTTGGTTGATATTAAATTTTTAAGATCCTCTAGAATGCATGTTAACTTTATCCAAATAAAAAAGAAGAAGAATAGGAAGGCAAAAAAGGGGTTGTCCATGATCTCTTCAAACTGAGGAGTAGAGGTATTGTCTCTCTTCAAAATGAGGAGTTAAACACATGCTCAAGTGGGAGTTAGACTCATGCTCAAGTAGTATTAATATTTTCAAAGAGATGACCAAAGCAATAGACAGAATAAAAGATATGAAAATAATAAACCCAAAGAAGGTACACAATAGGTGTAAGAATTTTGAGAGGCAACAAAAAGATCACAGATCAATGACTATACAGTTTTCCTCAAATGGAATTCATATGAAAAAGATTAATTAATTCATTATAAGAATAAAATAATTTTATACTTTTTGGTTCATTTAATGGATCCTCTCAAAAAATATCATTATATAGATTGAGCAGCAGTGACAGCTAGAAAAATAAAAATATGACATGCTATTACCTAGGTATGGCTTTTATTTGATCTAATTAGTAAAAGAAAACATGCGAAACAATTTTATAGGTAGCTACCAATAACGAACAAGCTTATTTCCTATCAATTGAGACATTCTTGAATAATATGCCATTTAACTGCCAACAACAAGCTTACTGTTTTTTAGTTGAGAAATTTGTAAATGTTTGAGTTCGAGACTATCACCGTATACCGTATGTTTAATGATCCTTCAAACAGGCTTGCACCATTCAAGTTCTTAAATATAGGGTTGGCTACTTTCTTTAATAGATACAACTCGTCTAATGCTGTAAGGAGTGTTAGCTCTTAGACATAACTAAGTCTTCTCTATAGAATCTCTGTCTTGGCTTCATTGAGTCTGACTTGCTTAAACCAACTAGTTAATTTCTCTCTTGGTCATTCATTGATTTTTTTTCTCTCTATCTGCTCTATAGTTGCTTTTGCTATTGTATGTTTGATGTTCTAAGTGGCCTTTTCTATTAGGTATTTACCCTGATTTTCTTACCATAAGTGGGTTTGCCGTTTTCTTTTATTTTGGATTTGTCATTTTTAATTATAAGAAGTGGTATTAAAGCCTTGGTTAACTATCAATATTATTTTAATGGAGATGAATATGAGCAAGATGATATGTTTAAAAGGGAACAATTACAACATATGAAAAAACGAGATTAAAGATCTACTATTTATGAAGAATATACATCTTCCCTTTTTACTGTTCATAAACCTGAGAATATGACTAATAAAAATTGAGATTTTAAGCTTCAACAAATATATGGATATATAAAAAAAATGGATTGAAAACAATGTTCACAACCATATCACAAATGAGATGCATGCTAGGACATTGTAGGAAAAGATGGTGACGTGTTATGCTTAAAAGATCATAAAAATAAGTTTTACTACTAAAGAAATTGATGACTTTCAAATACAAGGAAGATAGTCAAATTCTTGATCACGTAAAATATTTCAAAGAATCCTTGATCATTTTTCTAGAATGTCAATTTTGATGATCAGATATAAGGACTTTGACTTCTTAATACTCTATCCAATTCTTGAGAAACTCTTTGTGTCTCTTAACAAATTCTGCTTCTGGTGGCAAAGTGACCGTGGCATTTGCCAAGAGTTATGTGTTGAATGAAGAAGTAAGGAGACAATCCTTAAGGCTCATCCTCACATTCGGTGTTCTGTATATAGGAAACCAAGAAAGAGATAAGACAAGAGGTTCAAGGAATAAAGGAAAAGTAGAACCAAAAAAGATCCAAGTATCAGACTTATTTATCTTATTATTGTGGAAAGAAATGGCATATTAAAAGGTTCTACAAAAAACTGATGCAAGAGATTGGAAAATGAAAGAAAAAATAAAATAACAAAAATAATGTTGTTTTTGTAGTCCGATATGGCCTTCTATTTACTTGTGATTAAGACGTCATCAATTAAATATCCCAAGATGCTAGTTTGATAATAGATTTTGGAGATATAACTCATGTCATACAAAGGAAAGGCTTCTTTTCATCTTATACTCTTGTAAGTTCTGAAGTATTAAAGATGGTTAATGCTGGTGAAGTTAAGGTATTTAGTATTGGTATATTTTCTTGAAGACTAATACTAAAACAACATTAGTCCTTTGACATGTCAAGCATGCTCCGAATATTTCTCTAAACTTGATCTTTGTAGGACAACTTGTCACTATTCAAAAATCGAGTTGTGATGGCATCTTTTCACCTGTAGACAAGCATGATCTCAGCATAAATCGAGTGCGGTGGGCCAGTAATAAAAATCCAAAACAAAAGCAAAATGAGGAGAAGAGACGAAGAGCATAAAAGAGATCTGAAATATAAAAGCCAACACGAAATAACTCTTAAAACCTGGTGTCATGTTTGTAGAGCATCTATATCATGAATATAAATACAACCCCGAGTGGGGAAAACTACAAGAACTGGATATATAAGACCCGACTAGGATAGCTCCCACACTGATAGGTAAACTGGCCAGTAAGGACTCCAGTTGCTCACCGAATCTCCAAAAGGTACTAGCTACTACACTCGATCACGTCCGGCCGCTAAGCTCGTAGTAGTACCTACATTAGGAAAAGATGTAGAAGTGTAGCATGAGTACTCAAACAATGGGTACCCAGTAGGTATCATAGGACAACCGGGCATAAGAAAGTATAAGCATGGTAAAGAATAAATCCTAACAAGTAACATGGTAGCACATAGTGTACAAAAACTACAGTAATAGCTAGTAAGTGCAGTGAAGAATTTACTACCATTGTGCTGTAGAATCAGATAACAAATACAATAGAAAGCTACTAACAAGTCACTGTATATAGACTCTGGTCACGAACAAATCATGACTAGAAGGGACACATACCTGGAGCTCCAACGCAGTCGACACAAGGAAATACCAGTAAGAAATTACCAAACAATCACCCTATTAATCTAAACACGAACACAAGTTTATAAATAGTACTAATTAGAAACAGCGGGATACAAGTAAAGTCTACTAGCAATCAAACTCGGATGGTGCCCTATTCTACCGGTAGGTACACTCAGACAACCAAGTAACCTTACAGGTACTCCCCTATTAAGTCCCAAAGGGTAGAAACAACACGTAAAGATGCAATGCAAAGTGGTGTTGTAATAGCAAATAAATGCCCTTACACACCCTCCCTAGTATATGACTCATCCAAGAGTGGACCCACATAAGCTATCCCGTATACTTCCCAACCTCCCCCAATATACCACTCCCCTGCCATGCAACATACAGCAGAAGTGGTGACCAGGTCAAAAGTTTCATGGAGGGATCCAATCCCACGTACATAATCCCTGTAAAAAGGCATCCAATATCGTAATCCTTAGAGACAAGAGGCCAAAACTCGGGCTCATCCCATATAACATATCTCAGTAGAAAGTCAAGAATAGCCAAATCGAAAAAATTTCCAGTCCTAAAAGATCTAACTGCTGCCTTGTGGGCTAGCCGAGAAATCATAGAGAATACTAGAAAATAGCCTCAGATAGTGTGGCAAAATATCTCCATACTGCTCATAACCACAGTCGTGGAAGGTATAAGTACATATGAAACCAGTTTCCAGTTATTATCTTGTCAAAATCAAGTTATCATTAAAATGTTTAATGCATGCTCGCAACACCAAATTAATCAATAGGCCAAGCTAGTCTAAGACATCATACTAGGGCCCCCTAGAATAACTACCGGGCCCCCTAGAATAACTACCAGACCCCAACTCACAAGGGTACAATCCTTCCCCAGCCCTAGTCCCGATCCTGAGCCTTGAGCACTTGTATCCTAGATGCTACAGATGTCCCAAGGGCACCCGTCAAGGGCTATGTACACACCCCTACCAGGAGGAAAACATGGAGCTACCACAGGTTAGTCTAAAATATTCACTTTCGGGATCATACTGTACTAGGGAACATTATCATCAAATGGGCCACAAATCAAACAACAGAACAGTAACCGACTATCCAAGCCCGAAAGGACCAACCTTATTCTAATCGCATACAATAACACAAGTAGATCACAACAAACCAGCAAAGTTCACGTTCCTGATATAAGGAAAAAGGTCAGATTTAAATTTAGAACATGCTTTCAAGGAATTTTTTCTCGAATTATCCAATCCCAAATTTAAAACTCCAAAAAAAATTATGGAAATATAAAAGTTATTACAACTTAATAATTTAATTATATTTAAAACTAAAAAGTACTAAAATATATGGTAAGAGAAATATTATTTAAAAGTTAAGGAGTCCTAAAAGATTTGGTAAGATTAAAAATGGTAATACTATTAGTAGAATTAATAATTAAAAATCCTAAACTATATGGTAAGTGGAAAATGCTCTATTAAAACTTTAACTTATATGAACATCTCTAGAATTATTGTACATATTTATTGTTTTAAAGTTCTAATATATTTATTTTAAAATCTTCACAAAGTAATACCTATTATTATTATTATTGTTATTATACATTATATTTATAGTTTTATTTATTAATTTTAATATATTTATGATTCTTAATTATAATAAAGTCATCATAGTGTCAAACTGGATTATTTACTTTAATATCAATTACTACTTTTTAATATTTTTTTCTTCTTATGTGTAAGTTTATTGATTAATGAGAGGCATGCGTGCAGAACAAATATTAAAAATGGAAAGTCCATTAAAAAGCTTGATTGAGCTTTCTGCCCTTCATTAAAAGAATCTACAATAGATTACTATTTTTAAATTTTAAAAAATTAGAATTAAAAAACAATCTTGGATATTAGATATTTTATTAATTTATTAATATATTAGGAATAACTCATAACTAATCTAATATATAGGAATCATATGCATGAATTTAACCTACCGATGTATTTTTTTTTTGTATAATAGTAGAGGAGTTTTGGTATTCTAATACAAATCATAGTTTTCTTCTTTATTTTATGTTATATGGCATATTTAAAAGTTAAATTTATCCTTCATTAAAAAACTTTACAATAGATATTACTATTTTAATTTTTTTAGGAATTTAAAATTAATTAATTTTCTTATTCTAACATTCATATTCAATAATTATATACAAACCCTAATTATACTTAGCATCAAATATTAAAATTTCTTTTCATGTTTATACATAAAAGTAATATTTCAATTTCAATTTACATACGAATCGTATTTTTGAATTATTTTTTTCTAATAAAATTCACTTTCAATTTCATTAGGAGTATTTTTGATCCCTTTTAATTCATACTAGGAATATTTCAAATATTTTGTAGTTCTTAAATCTTATATAAGTGTTTATTTTGTTAATAAGGTATTGACATTTTGGTTTTGACTGATTTTGGTTTAAGTTGTTTTCTTACATTAATTTAATTCCAAGTCAGGGTCGAGTCTCAGGTCGAGAGTTAGGGTCAATAGTTGGATCCTGAGTCAGGGTCATGTCCTAGGTCGAGAGTTAGGATTGATAACGGATCAAGAATTAGGGTTGGGGGTTGGATTTTGAGTTAGGAGTAAGGTTTGGATCGTAAGTCGAAAGTCGGGGTTGGGTTCTGGGTCAAGATCTATATTCAAAATTGGGGTAAAAAATTAGAGTCGAGTCCTAAATCGGGAGTTGGGGTTAGATTTTGGGTGAGAGTTGGGATCATTTCCAGTTGTAGATTCAGGGTTGAGTCTTGAATCATAAATTCAGGGCAAAAATCGATATCGTATCTTTGGTTAGGTCCTAAGTTGGGAGACAGTGTTAGTTATCAAAATAAGAATCAATAGTTGAGTCCCAAATAAAAATCAAGGATACGATCAGGTGTTGAGTTAAGAGTCAAATCCCGAGTTGAGATTCAAGGTTAGGTTCTAAGTCGGGGGCTGGGGTTAAGATTTTAAATACTAAATGGGGGCTAGGTACACAATGGGATTCAAGGCATACGTTCAAATCCAGAGTCAGGAGTCGGGATCAAATCTCGAGTTAAAAGTTAGATGTCGAGTAAGAATGTTGTGTCTAGAATAGGGATAGGGTCTCGAGTTAAGGTTAGGTGTTAATTCGAGAGTCAAAGTTGGGTTATAGATCAGGGTTGTTAAAGTAAGATTCATATCAAAGTGGGGATTGAAAGTCGGGTCTTGGGTCGAGGTCAGATCTTGGGCACCAAGTCACTGTTCGGGGTTGAGTGTTGATTCTTAATTCGGTATCGGGTTTAGAGTGGTAGTTGGGTGTTAGTATTAAGACTTGAATCTCAGTCCAGGGTGAGGATTAGTGTCCTGTGTCAAGTTGATAGTCGGGTCGGTTCCAGTGTAATTAGTATTTTTCAAATTATATACCTATATTTTTTGGGATAACATTTTCTTCTTACTTACCAAATATTAAAAAAGACGTATGAAGATCACTTATTTTTAAAAAAATATTTTCTAGGTGTAGAGATTAAAATTTTATCGAATATAAATAAGTTCTCTACAAGATGAGTTCAATAGATAATACTTTCACTGGTAAATATTAATGATCTTAGAAAATGAGACGAAACAAGAATAATCAGGAGTAAATTTTTGTAACCAAATATTTCTATTTGTAGGATCTTATTAGTCATCACAAGGCTCAACATTTTATATTTACTACCATGCTAACACTCAATCGACTTCTAAGATCTAAACTTTTGATGGATAATAATTATTTTGCTTCAACATTATCGAGACCGCAATTGTATGTAATAGGATAAATACCTGCTAACAGTTACAACTATTTATGTCAATAAAATAAAATAATAAACTAATATTTGATATTTGTGAAAAAAATTAAGAAATTTAAAGTGTATCTCAAATACTTCTCATTCTTACATTAGATGAATTCTATTTTAAATTAAAAAAAATACTTGAGTGTTCTCTTATAGTTAAAACCCCTAATCTAAGTGTTGATTAAGTTTTTTTTTTAAATTGTGTACTCTAATTCGGAGACACACAGAGAGCATACACTAAACTAGTAGTACAAATAGGTACACTGTAATATATATGACTTATCCTGATGAGAAACCGGTTACAGGATCACAATTTGGAATTTGGGGAGAAAGAAACGAAATAAAAGATATGCAAACTTTTACGAAAACTTACCGATTTATGGGCAACAAGGGACTTGATACTCTCACCTTTGAATCAATAAATCGAAGCAAAATCCAAATCAATTAATAAGAGAGACCAACTTGAATCCACAAATGGAAAATCTTTGGTTAATTGATAAAATGAGTTATGAAGCAACCATGGGAATCCACCCCTGGACGCTCAAATACGATTACAACCACGATTATGCTAAAGTGATCTAAAGTCTACAACTATAAGATTTTAAGCTTTTATAATATGAATTGATAAAGTCAACTTGGGTAATTCAAAGAGCAACTATTTGTACAATCTACTTTTCAATTATTATACTTGAGTCCAAAAGTGACTCAATATGTAAAAATATCCCTCAAGTCTTAAAATGATCGCCTTTTGGAGCTGGCAGAATGCCCTCAAGGATGAAGGTATGGATTGGTCATTGTCTGTGGCCACCGTGTTGGGTAGTGAACTGGAAGTCGTTGTATGCAGACGACGGACCACCCTCAAGGACAGCAGTATGGATTGATCACCGTCAGTGGCTACCGTGTTGGACAATGAGTTGTAATTTACCTACTTCTTGAGGATCATATGCCTCTCATACGTCGTAATTCACTTATTGGGGCTTGCACAAGGTTCCCATGCATTATTCTACCAAGTTTTAGCTTGTAATGCCTTTAGCTCCTTAGCTTGACTCATTGTGAATGGCCTTGAAGGATGGGTTCCATCCTTGCTCGTATCATCCTTCTCTTCTTGAAGAAGATTCATTCTCGAATCCATGAGCTCACCTACACTACAAGGAGACAAATTATGTATGTTGAACACATTTGCACATTATCCTCATCTTGGAGGTAGATTTTGAATGTGTTGTCATTGATGCGTTGGAGTATTTTGAAAGGGCCATCACCCCTTGGACTTAGCTTTCCATTCACTATTGTGGGAACCTCTCCTTTCAGAAATGTACCCATACTTAATCAGCCCGTATAAATTCCATCTTCCTTTTGCCATGATTCTTCTTGTTGGACACCTTGGCATTGGTGCTTTTAATTGATTCTTTCACTTTGGAATGGATCTTCAACATCTCCGCGGCCCTTTTTTTTGCATCTAAGCTTATCACGACATCACTAGACAATAGGTTTAGGGTAAGTGGCAATAAAGGGTTGACCTATATCAAGCTTCAAAAGACATCATGTCAATAGAGGAATATTTCGACTGGTTATAAGAAAACTCAACCTATGACATCGGTCTTCCGAAGAAGTTGGGCTTCCCCTAATAAGACAATAAAACATATTCCCAAGTGTTCGATTCACTACCTTGGTTTGCCCATCCGTTTGAGGATGACATAATGTAGAGAATAAACGTTTGGTGCCAAGAGCACCCTAAATATTTTTCCAAAAGTAACTAAGATACTTGGGGTCCCTATCACTATTGATGGTTTTAAGAGCCCTATGTAATTTAAACACATTAGAAATAAATAAAGAAGCCACATAAGATACATCATCAACTTTATGACAAGGAATAAAATGTGACATCTTAGAAAATTAAACCACTACCATAAAATTACTATCATGACCCCTTTTTGTTCTAGGGAGTCCCGACACAAAGTTAATGGAGATATCTATCCATGAGGCACTAGGAGTAGGAAGCGGTGTGTACATACCTTGAGTCTGAGTTATAGACTTAGCTTGCTTGCATTATAGATATTGCTCACATATCTGCTCCACATCATGCCTTATCTTGGGATAATAAAATTGTTTCGAAAGTATGTTGAGAGTCTTGGTGACTCCAAATTGACCTATCATGCCACCACTATGAGCTTCTTTGATGAACAACTCCTTCCGTGAGCTCTTGGATATGAACACCCTCCTATATCTGAACAAAAATCCATCAAGTAATTAGAACCTATCAACCCGGTACCCTTGATTAAGCTCTTCAAAGATATCTTTGAAGTTAGAATCCGTAGGATAAAATTACTTTAGGCTTTCAAAACCCAACGACTTCGACACCAATGTGTTGATCAACACAAGCCTTTTTAAGAGCGTATCCGCCACCATATTTTCTTTGCCTTGTTTGTAATTTATCACATAGCGAAAAGCCTCAATAAATTCAAACCACTTTGCATGCCTCTTGTTCAATTTTGATTGCCCATTGAGATGCTTTAAGGACTCATGATCCGTCCTTATCACAAACTCTGTATGCCATAGGTAGTGTTGCCAACGATCTAACACCCACACAAGATCATACAACTCTTTATAATACGTAGAATAGTGCAAGGAAGCCCTTTTCAGTTTTTCACTAAAATAGGACAAGGGCTTACCTTATTGCATCAAGACACCTCCAATCCCGACTCCTGAAGCATCACATTGTACTTCAAACATCTTCTCAAAATCGGGTAGTTGATCATAGGCAGATTTACCTGCCTATAAGCTATATACCTTGTACTAATCTACTTTGTTTAGAGAATAATTGC
>JBDJHY010000087.1:6657611-6680742 GCA_039654485.1 Withania somnifera
AAAAATTGTAAAAAAAGTTGAACTTTTTTTATCCCATCTCACCCCTGCCCCCTGTATCTCTCCACCCTCCCTAAATTCTTTTTATAACAAAAATAAAGTTTTTTGTTCTTTTTAAAATAACTTAAAAAATTCTACCCCTCGAAGTTCTACATTCACTACTCTATCTACCCCCTCCGCCACCTTAGAACCCCACCTCGCTCTACCTCTCACACATCTCAAAATTTATCATTCAAACCCAATCCAATGTTATTGTTTTGTGTTTAATATATACAAATATTTTTAGAAAAATATTTTCTACTTGCGTACCAAACACAAGAAAATAGTTTAAAAAAAATTATTTTCCTAGAAAGTATTTTCTTGAAAAATATTTTTCTTAGAAAATATTTTCCTCCGTACCAAATACGTCCCTAGTGTAAACCAAAAGTATATCTTTTATGTTATACCTCGAATATGTTATTTTATTTCTAATAAATTAAATATATCCATAAAAAATATAAATCCATTAAGTAATCCATTATCATATAATTATTCTCGTATTATAATTCTAGTACAACTGATTGTTTGCCTAGTATATCCAGACAGAATGAATGAAAAATTTCAAAATAATTAATCACTTATGCCTAGGTATTGCATTTAGGTGCGGAGATTATTAGTGTTAAATAAAGAAACATAAGAAAGTCTGGAGAGTAAAAGTTTCTAATGTTTTTTAGTAGAAGAGATTAAAACTCTATTTATACCCAAGAAATCAAGAAACAAAAATAAATAAAATACCTATAATTAAAGTAGATCTTCTAGAGTATATATTTTACCATATTAAAAATATCTCTATAATATTTATTGATTACTATATCTGAAGATCCTCCCTTAAATTCAAGATGGTTTAGAAGAAATTAGATTGAGTTTGGATACTAGAACTTGAAAGAGTCTTGGAAGATAAGGTTTGCTGAAAACATTAGCTAGTTGATCTGAAGACCCAATAAAAGCTAATCAAATGACACTAAGCTCAATGTGTTGACAAGTAAAATCACAATCAATCTCAATATACTTTAATTTGTACGCTCATAAAATACACCAGTATGAGCAATCTGAATGAAACTACAATTATCATAAAAAAGAAAAGTGAGTATCATTCATGTCATCCAATAACCGAATGAACCATAATTTCTCAGCAGTAGTGTCAGCAAGTGCTTGATATTCTAATTCAGAGCTTGATCAAGATGCTAACGTTTGTTTCTTGATTTTTCACAATATAAGAGAATTTTCTAGAAAAATACAATAACTAGTAGTAGAACTTATATCACTAGGATCACTCCACTAATCAACATTGGTATATGCTAGTAATTCAAGAGAAGAATTAGCTGAAAAATGAAGTCCAAAAAATAAAGTGCTTCTGACATAATAAAGAATGTGAAAAAAAATACAATGAGTAGAACAAGGTGAAACCACGAATTGAATAACTATCTGAATAACTTGCATAAGCAATAGCTGAATGAGTAACAGTAAGATAGATAAGACTACCTACAAGTGTTTGATCTAAAATAAAATTATAAAATAAAGGACCATCAATAAAAAAAAATTATACATTAGGCTCAACATACGTACGAGAAATTTGGGGCCCAAGATATAGTTGAGAAAGCCCAAATCTTTTATCTCAAAGTTATTGCTTTAAAAATTCTTCAACCTCTGAAATTTCATAAATCACCAGTAACAATCATGTCATCCACATAAAGAAGAAAAAAAACAATACCTTGTGTTTTCTTGCATACAAAAAGAGCAGTATCATGTGGGCTAGAAGAGAAACCCACTTTGCTCAATGTAGAACTAAACTAGGCATCTCAAACTCATGGAGCATATTTCAAATATACAATGCATAGCGAATGATGTAAATCTTTATAAGAGAAATAAATGATAAAAGGATATAGAATGTGACACAAGATGTAAAGACCATTTGGAAACCTTATCTATACAATAACTAAGTCCTCTAACCTCGAGTTCAACATACAAGAATCAAATCAAGCAGAGAGAAGACACAACTAATAAAACTGATAAGAAATCAATGGTGTACGAAAGTGATGACCTCCTTTTTCAATATTTAATTTGAGCACCTAATCTATCAAGTCTAAGAATAGACCTAAAGAAGAATGAATTATAAATAATAATTGTATCAAAATTGTCGTCCTTAATCATAACATACAACAAAGAATCTAAACTATAGTTGGACCTCAAGAAGATGGATACCCAAGCAACCACACTTTATAGACAAAAGGCAATATAAATTTTGCCAAGCTCTCAAAATCTCACACAAGAGAGAGTTTTTTAATTGTTAACAACAACTAAGAAAAATAAAACTCTAAAGTTCTTACTTATACTAAGCTAAGAAAAGGAAAAACTAGCTTATTATAAAAATACTCTTAATGAGATAAGTGCCTTTTTTTGGGTCTTTATTAAATCATGAGTTTAAATTCATAATTACTCTCTCTTCATGACGTCCTTTTCCATCCAAACAATTATCCAAATGTGGAATGCTTCAGCTTGAGCACAAATAGGTCCAACCAAAGTCTATTTGAAGTCTTCAAGACTGCTATGGCTTGCGTTCCTTTGGCTAGCCCTTAAAACATAGAGCTAGCACCATCCAATATCATATCAGTAAAGAAAACATACTTTATTTGGAGGACAATTGTATCTTGGAGGTGGTTTGATATAAACCTCCCCTTTAAAATCTCCATTAAGAAAAATATTTTGACATCCATTTGAGAAAGTCCGATATTTAGCTATTGTAATTGAAAGAAGGGAACAGACAGAGGTAACACGAGCTGCTAGAGCAAAAATCTCCGCCTAATTAATTACATACTCTTAGGTGAATCCTCGAGCTATCAATCAAGCCTTGTATCTTTCAAAAGTCATCATATAATGCTTTAATTTTGTAGATAAACCTATAATTAACAAGAATATTATCAGAAGGATAGTCAATTATGTCCTAAGTACGAGTATTTTTAAAGATCTATAATTATCCTTTCATAGCTCACTGCCAGTAGATGCCTCTTTGAATGCAAAACATTGACGTAATTTAAGCATGGTACAATAACAACAATAATCCCAAAGATAACCACGAGGACTTTTTCCCTTTATGGATGTTTAGATAAAGATAAGGTATTACCAGGAAGAACAGAAAATGAGGGTACCTCAATATCAGTATTCTCAAGGTTGGAATCTTCAATTAGAGACTCAATAGGAGAATTGGATGTTTTACTATTGTCTTGAATTGTACTATCATAAGGGATTCCATCAAGGAAAACGGTTGAACCATAGGGTGCAACATTTGACTCACCAAATGAACCTGCTTCAACATCCCTATGAAAACTTTAAAGGAAGTATTAGAAAAGAATGACACTCGACTTAATGGAAGACTCGAACTTAGATAACAAGGAAAATTTAATATGTTCTAAAAAAACAACATGCTAAAAAACACAAACATGATTTACTATCAGATTCTAATAATGTTAATCTTTATATTCTATTCCATATCCTAGAAAAAAATAGACTCTATCACAAGGTTCTAATTTTGTGTACTCATGTGGTTGAAGAAGAACAAAACAATAAGAACCAAATACTGTAAGTAATGTGTAATCAAGCGCTACCTTATAAATTCGTTCATGAGGAGACATGTTTTCAAGAATAGAATGTAGGAGTCTATTAATGGTAAATACTACAGTAAGAGCTTCTTCACCAAAAAAATACTGGACTAGATGAAGAAATTATCATGGCTCAAACAATATCAAATATATGATGACTTCTGAATTTTACTTATCCATTTGTTGGGAGGTACCGAGGCCAGAGAATTTTAAAAAAATTTCATTTTTAAATAAAAAAATCAAACACTTTGAATTATGACATTCCATAACATTGTCACAATGAAAAAATTTGATAATTTTACCAAATTGAGTTTAAACCATATGCCAAAACTAATACAGATTTGAGATAATTCTAAATAATTTTTCATAAGATATAACCATGTAAATAAAAAAATCAACAAAATTAACGAAATATCATGATCCGATCATGCTCGGTATAGGAGAAGGCCCTAAACATCAGAGTGGATTAGATTGAAAGGAGACTCTGAAATAATAAAAGTATTGTTAAAAGGTAAAACATGTTCTTTTCCTATTTACATGCAATACAATCAAAACTTTTCTCATTAACATGACCTAACAATACATAGAAATTAGAGGGCGAAGTGTAATTAAAACATGATGCCTAAGACATTAGTACTATAAGGTCAAAGGATAACTAAAAGAAACAAGACAATAATCAATACATAGGATATGGTTGAGGAACACATAAAATGGTGAGTTTAAACATGTGCCCAACTTTACAACCACTCTCAATGATTTTTCCCGTCTGAAGGTCTTTCACTTGACAAACATGAGAAGAAAAATTTACATCATATCATGTCATAACCCGATTTCATGAATCATGATGGCACCTACTATACCACCAGTAAAAGAACCAACCTCGTAGTCCAAAGCCAAAGCGGAGGACTACTATATTAAATGTGGAAAGCACAAAATTTAAAATAGACCGTATATAAATGAAACAAATCGAAAATAACAGAGTCAAATAATATGCCCAAAACCCGATATTAGTGTCGAACATCCCAAATCATACAGCCTCGAAGGTCTCAATAGTCAATATCCTCTATAGATTGGGTATCATCAAGTTTCCATAACCAGTAGTGCCATAAGTGTCAAAAAATTATACTCACTGATGTACAATGATAGACTCAAGTCTAAGCGACTGTACTCACTACCAAACGGTGTCGATCTCAAATCCTAACATTTGTTAGTTCAATGATAGTTCCTGGTGCTAGGGTTAAAACCTGGGCTAAAACAAGTAAAAATAGTATTATCGGGTACTCGATGCCATACCGAGTCTAAAATAGTAAAAAGGTCATTTACTTATATTATTATTAAGTATTCCAATTTATCATCTTAAATCATCATTCTTTATTGTTACCAAAATCAGTCTCTAGTCTCTAGACTCAATAATCATGTAGTGATTATGACCCAGCCCCAATTCACTCTCATCGAAGCCAAAGGCTCAACCTCTCTTGTCATCAATGCATAACATATCAACAAGTATGTATATCAATATATGATCATGTAATCTCAACTTCCTATGCTCTGCACAGGTATTTATAGTTAATTTCTAAGTCACTGGCACCATATTAATTATATGCCAACATCTAAATATCAAAATGGGACGGATGAAAGAACGGCACAGGATCACTATATCCACCTAGATACCCAATCCAAAGATGCTATTTAGTACAATTATTAAAGCTATAAGCCTAGAAATAGCCCTACAGAGCTTACCCATCGTCCGACGATGTAGCACTGTAAATTCACAAATCACACTCCGACTGATGTCAAATGATCTCCAAACACTCTGAAACTTGCATCAATGTATTATACATATTAATATGAGTCTAGCGGTATAATTTATGCTTAGTTTTGGACTGGTGTTAGAATTGGACCTAAAACAGGCTGGCGGGACCCACTTGCCGGAATCGAAATAAACTTCACTATGGGGTCCAATATTACCACGAACCTATGCTCTAAAATTAAGCACAATTCTAGTGCAAGAAGGGCTTCAAAACATCCCAGACAGATTTGAGTATAACAGGGTCAAAGATGTAATTTTTATGGATTGAACGTTGGAATTTCAACATATTAATGATGCTAGACGTAAAGTATATACAATGAATAAAGAATTATGCAATAATATATGGATTATCATAAGATTTTATGAATTTCATCAATTGGGGTTCAATAAGGGAAGAACCCATGAAATTTTACGAATTAAAATAGAAGAAGAACTTACCAGAAGAGGGGACAATACAAAAAACCTTTTGGGAACTTTATCTTCAAGATTGGAAGTTTTTTCCATAGGTTTATGCTTTAGAATTTGGGAGAAATTCAATTTTTGGGTTTTCTAAATGGGTTGACTGAAGGGATTGCAGTTACTTAAAGTCATTGCAATTCTGGCTGGGGTGAAAAGTTGGGAGCAGGGGCGAATGTCGCTGGGGAGGATCTTTGGCCGCTGGGGTAACCACTTTTATACAGGGGAAACCAACGTAGGTGCGACCTCCCCTCCCCCTGCAGGGGTGGTCTGTTCCTGCACTTTCATATCAACTTAATTCAAGAAATCTGAGGGGTCTAGAATGAGTTTCCAGAGTCCAATTCCAATAAAACAAATATGCAAACAGCATAGAAACGACATTCTAGAACCAGTGGGATCATCAAAATGGACATCTGAGGTCCTTTAAGAAAAATAACCCCTCAAACCAAAAATAGTCATAAATGCACTACTCCACAAAGGTACTCAAAATTACACCGAGCTAACCAACAGAAACACCAATACTCTAACTAGCCTAAATTCACCATTATGGACCTAACAAAAGCATTAGAATTTTGATCTGACACTTCGAACATTAAAACATCACCCTAGGTCCACTCCTTAAACTTAACTAAATTTCACAAATGGGCATAAATTGCAATCGAAAACTCCAAAACCCAAACTTAAGGTCAATCCTAACTTTATTTAGCATTTAGAAGTTAAAAGAACTATTGGAATTTACTTTTGAGCTCATTTTGAAGGAAAGTTGACTTTGTTCCATGAGTACGTAGTTTTAATCTCTAAAACATGCAATTTGAGATATTTCTCAACCGAGTCGCTAGGGTACTAAACTACAAGTCCCAACAAGCCATAAATAACTTGGAAAAACTAATGAAATACTATACGATGAAAAATATCACATATTTATCATAAATGGCCATGAGGGTCATGACAACATCCACTACTAAAAAGACTTTCGTCCCCAAAAGTCAAGTAAAAACATGAAATAATAGGAAAGAGAAAATACATGATGCCTCAAAAAGCTATGGATACTACTTTCACATCTCACTCTCGATCTCCCAAGTTGCTTCCTCGACCAAACGGTGCCTCCACTACACCCTAGCCACTAGAATCTCCTTGGACCTCAACTTTCTCACATCCTTAGCCAAAATTTTAATAGGCTTCTCAAAAAAGGATAAATCCTCATCTAGATGCTCTGAATTCTCCCAAATGACATGAGACTCATCGGGAATATATCGCCGTAACATCAAAACATAAAATACCGGATGAACAACTGAAAGCATAGGAGGTAAGACCAACCTGTAGGCAACTTCACCAACTCTCTCTAAAATCTCGTATGGCCCAATATACCTAAGATTAAGCTTTCCCCACCTCACTAAATATTATCACACCGCGTATAGAAGATATCCACAGAAATATTTTATCACCAATTCCAAACTCTAAGGCATAAAGCCTATGATCAACGTAGCTCTTTTGCCTACTCTGAGCTGCCCTCAATCTATCCTGAATCAACCGAACCTGATCAAGCAAATCACGCAACAAGTTTTTAAACTGATTCTGGTCTCAAAACCATCACCCAATAGGTGACCTACACGGCCTACCGTATAATGTCTCAAATGGTTCCATCTCAATGCTGAATGATACGTATTATTATAAAAAAACTCAAAAAATGGTAGATGTTGATCCCAAGAACCACCAAAGTCAATTACACAAGCCCTTAACCAATGGTAGATGGCTACTGTGAGATTGTCATTCCCAGCAAAAGATTCCCTCACTTTTTTAATGATGATAGGATGGGTGGATCATATGGTTTCTATTATGAAATTCTTGTTAGCATTGCCATGGTGTCTAAGAAGACCTAGGAGAAGAGGTAAATGGTTTTACAAAGATGGCTTATTTTGGCATTAATATATTTGCGAATTTAGGCATCATTAGCCAAGCATCTATCTAGACTTTCTAAAATGAGGTTATAATTATTCTTGTAACTTGTGTTGGTCTAGATGCATCTACTACATATAAAGTCTGGGTCAACTAGTTTGTAATTATTGATGCAGTCCTAGAAGCTAAAGGTTCTATTGTAGTTCAAACTTCTACCACCACACTTTTCAGAAGATTTAAGGATTTCATTAAAGTCTCTCCTTATAAACCAGCTACTCTGACTGTGTTTATTAATATTATTAGCAATGGTGAAAATCTAGTTTCAAAGAATTTTTCTATCCTCATAGTCATCAAAAACATATATAACTCTAAAAATCAAGAGGAGGGGGGTAGGATTACAAACCTTGACATAGAAATGGATTCTTTATGAAGTATGGAAATGTCATTTATGGCCATTTTATCATTACTCCACTTATAGACTATCCCCCCTAAATTTCTATTAGTAGAAGACAAAATTAAGTTGGAAAAGCCTAGTTCATCAATTAGATTCTTGTGATGCATCTTGGATTCAAGTGGAGAAAAGATTGAGAGATTTTGAATATTGATCATAGAATTACATGTATTTTGTGTCCAATATTTTTCCCTTTAAATTTCCACATTATTCAATTCATCATCTTGGTTTAAGTTTCATCACACTTTGTCCTTTCCTCCTAGATAGATGTGTCTAGTCCCTTTAGTGTTTTCTTTTCCTTGATAAAGGTTTCATCTTTTCCATTAACACTTCCTTTCCACAACTTTTGAGGGATGATTGTCAGGTCAAGCATGGTAAGTATCTATGGTAGTAGCATATTTATTATTTTATTGCTAGATCTGTAAACTCTAGAGTTAGAGGTTTTTCTGGTGTGGTTACATATGCTCTTGGTACTTTCATGAAGGATGGAATCCTCTCCATTTACCTATTGATGGACTTCAACATTTCTTTTCTTGGAGTTTGGGGCTTTTCTTTTCGGGAGCGGCTGATTAACTATCCACATTCTTGAATTTCAATCCTTGTAAGAGCAATAAGGGACAGAAGGATAAAATATAGATCACTTAGATGATTTTTTCATTCAGAATCTTTGGATTTAGGCTCTCCTAATATGAAAGGCTTATTATTAACATCAGTGTTGTCATCCAAAAAATTTTATCCAAGGTTTTTCAAACACTCATTCATTCATTTCATCACTATTTGAGCTATGTAAGGTTGTTCTGCACTATTAGGTTGATTATTCTCCCACCTTCAGTTATAGTGGAAGAATTTGGTTTTAAAGACCCATTTCAAACCATGAGTTGGTTGGTCATTTTTTTGTAAAGATTTTGAGATGAGGTTTAGTGAAGGTTGGGTAGATATGAGTTTGGAGATGCCATTTTGGTTTTCTTCAAACTCATAAGTAAGAAGATGATTAGAAGAGAGGGTTGCTTTTGGGTATTAGATACTCTTAGCAGTCTCTTCACATTTAGGATTTATATACTCAGTAATAATGATATTTTAGGTGTGATAGCATCTATAAAGTCAAACTAAAATTCGTATTTTTATCAACAAATATTTTTAGGTAGGAGATTGATGTTTGAATTTTATAGAAGGGAGAGTGGTTTGATTCCCTAGCACTCATGTCCACTCCTAAGTATTTGGTATCTTTTATTTACCTACTACGAGCGGTCTTGTCTGTGTAGTTGTGAGTATTACACTACTTTTAGATTTAGGCTTTGTAATTAGTAGGACTTTCTAAAGTTTGACCCATACATTTCTTAGTATACGAGTAATTTGTCCCAATACATTCAGTCATAGCTAACCAATTCCCTATAGGCTTTTTTTACTATAAAATTTCTATTTTTTGGGTGTAGGTAAAGACCTATTATAAGGATTCATCGAAGACTATTATTTAAATAATTTATGCTTTGATTAGCTTCCCGATCAATTTTTCACCGTTGACCTTTGATGTGCGGTTGAAGGTCTTCTGGGAATTTCCTTTTGGAGATATAAGGTATAAGGAACTTACCTGTCTATGTATGAAACCTTTTAACTCTAACAATCTAATAAGTGTTTACTTTTATTTGGGAATTGGTCCATTGGTAGGTTGGACTTCTCTTCTTATTTGTCAATGTTACTGTCTTCTACTCTTCCAATTTTCTAAAGCTTTGAGGTTCGCATTGATTTTATTTTTCTTTGAAATTGGTGGTTTGTGTGTACTTCATATGAGTGTGACCCAGTCTCCCACGTAAATTACAAAGGACTCTTTTTCCCTCATAGCACATGTGTTGTCTATTGGTTATTCTACATTTTTCCAGAGCCTTTAACGGGATATTAACAAAAAATCCTAGAATACCTTCCCCTTAATTTTGAGAAATTGTAGGAGTCTATTTTGATAAGATCCCTTATTTTATACCAAAGTTATTTTAGGACAGCTGCATCCATTGGGAGTTCTTTTAGTCGTAGCCAAATATCTATGGATGGGATTTAGGACTCATTTGGGATGAAGTTTCAATCCTATATCCTTGGCAATAGAAAATTCCCTACTATGAACTAAGATCCTTCATATGGGTTCTTCCTATGGTTTTCCTTCGACGTGAATTTTGTGGTGTATAATCATACCGTAAGTTGATTTAGATGAGGTTTTTATTTAGTTTCCAAAGACCCATAAGTATAGATCTAAGGTACTAGTGACTGAATCTTGTCATGCCTTGAGTCTTGGAAAGGACACGGTGCCCAAAATCCCATGGGACCCTTAACTAACCCATATAACTGGCACTGGCACTAATAATAAATAAATCACAAGTGAAAGGTATAAATAAAATCAAAAATAAGCAAATTGTATTGAGGAAACTTATGAATTTGTAATAAAATATAAATACCAAATCCATGAGTTGAATAATACAACTCTGTCTAAAAATCCTCTACATATATAAGATTGAGTAGTAACTAGGACAACCCTCTAGGTTACTTAAAAAATAATGAAAATTAAATAACTATAAAGAAAATGGAAGATTTGACATTTAC
The DNA here is from genome assembly GCA_039654485.1 of Withania somnifera. Taxonomy (NCBI): domain Eukaryota; kingdom Viridiplantae; phylum Streptophyta; class Magnoliopsida; order Solanales; family Solanaceae; genus Withania; species Withania somnifera. The sequence goes on from JBDJHY010000087.1 coordinate 6,668,443, forward strand.
TAACTATCATCTCTTTCCCCAAAGAAATAAGGATTCATCACTAACTATAAGCTTAATGGAGATCTAAGCTAACTCTGAATGCGGGATGGATGGCCTAAATCTACACTATAAGATAATGTAGGACAAATATATGTCTGTACTATATAATGTACTAAGTATGTAGTCATGCATATGCAAGTATTTGAATATGTATATACAGGATCATACTGAAAACTAAAAGTAAGAAAACTGAGAGACTAAAAACAACTTAGTCTTGAGAACTGAGATATAGTTTTAAAGCTAACTGTGAGACTAAATGCATAAGTAAACTCCGAGAAACATAATATAATCTTTAAAACTATCATTCAATGCAATGTCTATAATATTGTAAAAGTGAGGTCTGAGCGTAGTGGGAGATTCTCCTAACCAACATAAACCATGTGAGCATCATGGAGTTCAGTTTACTACCCTCACACAACAAACTGGGTGTCCAATACTTGCCAAAGTAAGAGGCCTGATAACTATGGATTCACTAAACTAAGCCTAATCAAGCTAAAAGACCTATAGTTGCAATGTAATTCTAGGATATGAGTTTGAACCTTTTCTGAGGGTGAGTGACTCAATTCAACTCGGTGCTAGAGATACTACTCAAAAAACTAAATACTAGTTCTCATACTAAATTGAACTATGCATGGATTAGAAAAAATGTTAACTTTATTTAAGTTATCTAAACTGGGCTAGTCATGTTATCGAAATCTAGGTCTGTGATTAATATGATCCTAAAATAGCTTTTTATGCTAAATTGCCTGAAATCTGTAATGTTATGCATAATTTTCTTAAGATACCAAATATAATGAGTAGACCATGATTTTCATGTATTGATCTGAGAATTATATAAAAATTGTAAATATTGAGCCAAAGTCATAAATTTAAAACTTAAGGCTACCATCATATTATTGACTGTACACTGGACCTACAACTTTTTCGTAGATTTTTCTCTAAGCTACTATTAGGTACTGGCTTAGGGACTAGTTCTAGGAATGAACCACCTATGTGGCCTTACAATATCTCCTCCAAGGATATTTTGTCCTTGAATGATGATCAAAACTAGGAAACCAATAACAGAACTAAAAGGGCTGAATATTGATATGATCAGAACTATCTATTGAGTTGATCATCAGACAATCTTTAACTAAATTGAAGCACAAATGCACCTGAATACACTAGGCATAAAAAAAAAATGAAATCATATCAGACTGACAAAAAAACATGAAATCTGAAAGAATTAACTGTAAAAAAGGAAATAACTACCTTATGCTGAGTTGAACTAGGAGGAAACAAATGCAGATACTTTTCCATCATGTCTACTTCATCTTCCTAAGTAGGTCTCTCTACGGATTGACTCCTCCAAAGGACTTTGACTGGGGTAACCTTTTCATTCCTAAGACTACGAACTTGTCAGCAAGAATCTGAACTAGTACTTCCACATAAAAAAGGATGTCCCTCAGACCCGAACTAGTACTTCCACATAAGAAAGGATGTCCCTCAGACCCACACTATCTAAGGGAACAAGTGAAGGATCGGTAAGTAACATTTTCAACAAGGACACATAGGAGACTAGATGAGCTAATGCCAACTCTATCTAAGGGAACAAGTGAAGGATCGGTAAGTAACATTTTCAACAAGGACACATAGGAGACTAGATGAGCTAATGCCACCTCTACAGACAACTCAAAAATCATAAGCCACCTTGACTGTCCTCTTCAAAATCTAATAGGGGCCTATATAGAGGGGACTAAGCTTATCTTTCTTCGCAAACCTCATTACTCCATTTATGGGAGAAACTTTATAAAACACCCAATCTTTAATTTAATATTACATGTCTCTCCTTCTAATATCTTCATAAGATTTTTATCGACTGTACGCCATCCTTAACCTTTCTTAAATAAGCTGAATTTTCTGCAGGGCGTCATAAATTAAGTCTTGGCATATCAAAGCAGCTTTACCAACTTCAATCCAACCAATGGATGATCTACACCTCCTCTCATATAAAGCCTCATATGTATATATCTAAATACTAGTTTTTATTATAAGAAAACTCTATCAAAGGCAAGTGATCATCTTAATTATCCTCCAAGTTAATTAGATAGGCTTCTCAATATATCTTCAAAAGTTTGAATAGTATGCTATTCATATACAACTATCTGTTAATGAAAGGAGGTGCTAAAGTTAAATTTTAGTTCCTAAATCTCTCTGGGAGGATCTCCAAACCTGAGAGGTGAACATAGTACCCCTATTTGAAATAATGGACAAAGGAGTCCCATAAAATCTGCCGATCTCCTGGATATACAATTTGGCAAAATCCTTCACTATTTAAGAGGTCTTAACAAACAAGAAGTGGGATAATTTGGTCATACTATCCACAATCTCCCAAATAGAATCATGTCGTCTACGAGTACAAGGAAAACCTATGATGAAGTCTATATTTAACACTTCCCATTTCCATACGACAGTCTTAAGCTCTTGGGTTATACCTTCTAGTCTCTGATGCTCAACTTTAACTTGCAGACAATTAGGAAACTTAACTACAAAATTTGTTATGTCCCTTTTCATTCTATTCCACCAGTACACCTTTATTAAGTATCTCTATATCTTTTTAGAATTAGGGGTGAGTGGAGCATCTGGTACTGTGAGCCTTTGTTAGAATCTTATCTCTCAAACCATATACACCTGGGACATATAACTATCTCTGATGACTGATCTTACCATCTATATTTTGGGAGAAATTCTCAACCTTCTTCTTAAGGAAAACATTCTCAAGTTTCATCAAAACTGGGTCACTACTCTGCTTTTCTTTCACCTCAACTACTAAGGGTGACCCTAAGGAATTCATGATTGGTACAAACACCATTACCTGAATCAACAAGATGAACACCTAAACATGTAAGAAATTACACATCTCTAACCAATTCCTTCCGACCATCTTCAAAAGGGCTACACTACCTATAGAAAATTTAATCAAGGCATAATCAACATCATTTGCTTTACAAGGAGGTAACACACTCATACTATAATCCTTCTGGATCTCTAACAATATCCTATAATGAATATTTAACTCTTTTTAGGTGAATACAAAGTACACATCTCTAACCAATTCCTTCCTCCCATCTTCAAAATAGGCTACACTACCCATATACAATCTGGTCAAGGCATAATCAACAACATTTGCTTTACCTGGAGGTAACACACTCACACTGTAATCCTTCAGGAGATTTAACAATATCCTATGATGAATATTTAACTCTTTTTAGGTAAATACATACTTTATTTTATGATCAACAAACATGTATACATAACACTATAAAGATAGAATCTTAGGATATTTAAGGAAAAATAATAGCTTCTAGCTTCAGATCATAAGTGGGATAATTCTTCTCATGACTATTAAGAAGCTTGGATGTATAATCTATCACCTCACTATTTTGCATCTAAAGAAAATTGAGTCCAACTTTAGAAGCATCACATTCGACAAAAATACCTTATGTACCCTATGACAGGGTAAATGATAGAGCAAAAGTCAATCTAGCTTTCAACCCCTGGAAGTGTTTTTCACAAATATTAGAGTACTTAAATTTGAATTTCTTCTAAGTTAACTAGGTTAAAGGTGATACAATGGATAAATAACCTTCAACAAACCTCCTATAATAAACTTCTAAACCTGAGAAATTCCAAATATCATAAGGATAGATTGGTCTAGGACAGTTCTTTACTGCACCGATCTTCTATGAGTCTACCTAAATCCCCTTACTTGAAATGAAATGACCAAGGAAAGCAACTAATATCAATAAAAATTGATACTAAGAGGATTTGGAAAACAACTAATGATCTGTAGGGTCTATAAAAAAATTCTCAAGTGACCAACATGCTCCTACTCATTCTTAAGGTAAAAAAAAATATCATCGATAAAGACTAACACGAACATGTCCAAATACTATTTGAACACCCCGTTCATTAGGTCTATAAAGGATACATGAGCATTGGTTAGACTAAAATAAATAACCACAAATTTGAAGTTACCATACCTGGTTCTGAAAGTTATCTTTGGCATGTCATACTCCCCAACCTTGAGCTGCTGGTAACTTGATCCAAGGTTAATTTTAAAGAAGTAAATGGCTCCTTATAGCTGATTGAATAAGTCATTAATTATGTAGATATGATTCTTATTCTTTATAGTGACATTGTTCAGTTGATAGTAATCTATACACATTCTAAGAGACCCATTTTTCTTAGTCACAAATAGAACTAGCGTGCCCCATGGGGACATACTGGGTCTGATTAAACCTTTATCTAGAAGGTCTTTCAACTTTTCTTCAGCTCCTTAAGATCTTCTACATCAATTTTATATGGTAGAACAACAATAGGCTGAGTATTTGGAAGAAGGTTTACTTCAAAATCTATCTCCTGATCTGGAGGGACTCCGAGTAGATCCTTAGGGAATACTACTGGAAATTCACAAACAATTGGGACTGACTGTAAATCGAGGTATCAGATATAGTATCCTTAACCTAAATGAGATGATGGATACAACCCTTTAAAAAATTTTTTCTGGCTGTAAGATAAGAGATTAAATGACCTTTTGACACTGATTGGCTACCTTTCCATTCTAGGATTAGTTCATTGGGAAATTTAAAATTGACCAATCGGGTCCTACAATCAACTGAGATATAGAATGAATGCGATAATCCATGACAAGAATGGCATCAAGATCTAACATATCAGTCTCTACTAAATCAACTAAGGTGGCTTTTTTAAAGGACTTAGAGTAGATAATTGCTGTAATTTATTTTCTATAACCAAGTCACCTTTTGGGGTTGATACTAAAGAGGGTTTTAGGAGTTGCACCAGAATAATTCTGAATTTTCTAGTAATAAAAGAACTAAGGCATGATAAAGTAGTCCTTAGAACTAGCATTGGATAGAAATATAAGGAATGAACCTGCAACATACCAGTAACTATATTTGGGGATTTCTTCTTATCCTGAAATGAACCAAGTGCATAAATACAGTACTGATTGTGACTGTCTTTGGCAATAGAGGTATCACTCTACTGAGTTACGAGACCAGCTGGTGCTACTGAAATAGTAGACTGAGTATGATTATCTCCTCTACCAAAACTATTAAAGGGACAATCCTTCAACCTGTTAATAATATAACACCCCTATTATCCATACATACACTTTCTTTGTTGATTCTTCCCACACTTACTGCAAGTAGGGTGAATGCAACCATCTTCCAAACCACCTAAAGACTGAGTATTTGAGGATCTGCTTTTCTTGTCCTATCGAAGTCTGAATATATGCTATAGGGTACTAGATGGTAGTGAATAAGCTAGCATTGATGACCTTTTCTAAAAATTTGATCAACTGCCAGCTCCATTATCTTGCTCACTGAACATATAGGTTCTATCCTTAGCCCTCTTACTGCAGTAATGCTTTCTCAACCATAGCTTAGCATCCTCAATCTATTTTAAATGGACCATGAGTCTCCATTTATCCATGTCTCTAATCATCATGGCAGACCTAACTTTCGACATTAAAAGTGGAGAGAGCCTAGAGACAAATAGGCTCATTATACTCCTCATGTCTACCACCATGCAGGGAGCATAGCATGGTAGCTAGGTAAATTTGAGCTCATATTATGAGACACCTATGGAACCCTTCTCTAGGTTAATAACTCGTGAACCCTAGGCCTCCCTATTCAATCGGGGGAAGAATCACCACAATAATGCCTCATAAAAAATAGCCTACGCTATAGGCACATCACTGTCCTCTCTATTCTTCTTTTACTAGTTGAACCAAAATTTAGCAACATATTTAGGCTAGTACACTAAAAGATCAACCAATTTTTTTCATTTAGCTTTATAATAACATATATCATATGAAACTTCTCAATAAAACTCTATAGGCCTTCGTCTAATTTTAGCCCATAGAATTCAAGTGGGTTCATCCAGAGGAAATGATAAACTTTTGTAGTATCCTAAGCAACCATAAAAATTGCAGGGACTACTCCCTACCTCTCCACTTGAGAATTCATGGCTTAAGTAAGCATATGGATATCATTTTATGACTCTTCATTAGTGAAGTTGATGTTCAGAGACTGTGGGTGAACGATTTTTACCACTGGAGTGGCTGGAACAACTGGGGACTAGGGATCCTAGTTTTTATTATTGGACCTAGCTTTGGCCCAGGTCTATACACACTGTATGCATAGAGTTATATTCTACAAACGCGTAGAGCATGAGTTAGAAGAATGTAAAGGTAGTCTCTAGAAGGACTGGGAATATTAAAGAAGGGAAAGTTGTTCTTAAAAATGTCGTAGCCCCTCATTTTTAAGTGTGGAACGCTTTACAACCATAAAAGACTGCTAATATGCGGCTTTGAAAAATCCTAGAACTCTTGAACATTGTGGTTTGATACTATCATGACCTAATTTCTTAGGTCATGATGGTACCTACTACCCCTACCAGTAGGCAAACCAATCCTGTAGCCTAGAGTTGTAAGCGATGGGCTAATATGACAAGTAAAATACACATAAAAGCCAAAAGCAAAAGTAAAGAGAAGGAGATGGAATAATAAAACAGAGTAATATAAATACAGTCAATAAGCTACCCCCAAGACTTGGTATCAGTATATACAAGAGCTACTACAAGGTACAAAATGGAAAATATAGAATTACAGTACATAATCCTCCTTATCAAAAGAGATAAAATAAAGGCTGAAGAGATCACACAGTTCTGGATGTCCAAAGCACATCTTATATCTCCAAAATCACAACACTAGGAACAAGCATCAAAATTACCAATGGTAGGTCGTACTAAGATTTGCATCAGGAAGATACAGAGTGTAAATGAGTACTAGTCACCGAATCAATGAGTACCCAATAGGCTTCAGGGTCCAGTGGTCACATATCAGATATAAATATAGTAAATAATAGAAAGGTAAAGAAAGCAAGTCACATAAACAAGTAAGATAGTACAGGGAGCTAGCTATACAGAAAGAAGCAAGAAAGCATATAGTGAAAAGCAATGCTAGCAATAACAATAAGACATGATCTCAGGTAGTAGAAAAAAAATGTACTCAAGGTCCTTGCATCAATATAATATCAATAAAAAGAAATAAAATATAGAAGGATAGAAAGAAAGGATACGGGAAATAGGTGGTGTAGCGGTAACCTTGATGAAATTAAAAAGGGAGGACATGACAAATACAAATACAATCTGATAAGCCAACTAGGTAAAGTTGTTCAATAAGAATAATAATTATAGATAATAACTACAGAAATGAGCAATAGTAATGAGATGTAAGACCCTTCTAAGACCCCATATGAATGGAAGAGTACAAGGAAGACACACTCACCCATTCGACATCCCATACTATTAAAGGGTTTATATATAAAATAAGTGCAGTAAAGTAACACACAATGATGATGCAACCTTTCCTGGATATGCTCAGGGTGGAATCAGACCCAAAGTTGCCGCCTCTGAAGCCTCTGCTTCTACTATAGCTGAAGTAACAAAAGGTATAACCTAGTCACGACTTGACATACATTGAACCTAACCACCTGCACCAACATACTAATAATATTACAGTAAGATACCCTAAAATGGCCATCACCTTTAACCGATAGGCGTGTCAAATCAGGAAAACCCTATTATGACTGAGTTATATGCTAAGCCAACCCGCACTGAAGGCAATCTTTAGCATAGTGACCAATAACCCAAAACTTAAAACATGACCAGCCACAGGGGAAATCTTTTGCATAATGACAAGAGGTACCCTACTAATGTCATATTCCTAGCTGCTTATACTGATGAAGCACCTCTACTACCACAAACATCCATCCTATTCCAAAGCCCCTGAAGAAGTACTATTTACAATCTATAGTGTTGTCTGAGCTATCAATGGTGTTGCTTGAACTATCAGTAATGTTCCTGAACTACCTTACTAGGCTGATCAACATATCCCATCATAGTGTTACCCAAAACATCCTTAGGTTGAACCCCTGATCACTACCACCATAAGCCTCCTGACATAGAATTTCTATAACTCAAGAATGGCTGACCACCTAAGGGGAAGAATATCCTACTGTTACCAATTGCTCTAGTGCTATACAAAGTGGCAATATCAATTTATCAATAAATATCTGTGCCCTATCTTTCTTAGTTGGGAAAACACAACACTGCGACCTACTAATTCATGAAATCTATCCTCATACTCTAGGAAGAACATCAAACCCTAATGCAAGTGCCTGAACTCACCTTGATCTTACACCATATACAAGTAGATACCCCCATAAAAGGAACACCTCCAACCAACCTCGGTACTTTAAGTAGAATGATCTAAAGAACTAGTGCCACCAAATACCTAACTAGTGTCAAAGCTAACCCTAAATCTATTGGTAGATGAAGCGGACCATTGATTGACCACTAGTTTGTCGCCTTCTTTAGAACAATACCCACTCTTGTAGCTCTAGTGGTATAGTGTCTCTCGTACAAACCCTACCTTAGGATCGATCCTATATCGGCCCCTCACTATAGCCCTAGCTACTGGAATGAAGACTCGTCTTTACTTACTGAAGACCTCAAATGGACCATCTTCAGAAGAGTGAATACGAACGAATAAGATTTCAATAAAACTGAGAAGAGATACGGATATGAGTCAAAAAAAGGAGTCTTCTTCTCAAATGCCACCTTAGTCTTTTGAAGATAAGATATGAATGTCATACCAATGGGTATAACTCTACCATACACTTGCTCATGTAACACCAGTATTGATGAAACCTAGGCTTTGATCTCAAGCTATCACAACCTAATTTATCAGGTCATGATAGCACCTAGTATCGCATTGTGGTGAACCAACCCTGTATCCTCGATAAGGAAGACATTAGCCACTACAATAAATAAAGCTAAGCACAAGTATGTAAAGTATTAGTAACAAGTGCAAGATGAGATATGATAAAATAAAGTGAGAAATACAGTCAAACAAACCCTCGCAAGACCTACTATTAGTGTGAACATGAGCTACTACAAGGTACAGAGTATAGAAATACACAAGGTACAATATATACATATGCCTCGGGAATGAAAAAAGAAAAATATAATTTGAAGAGATGCAGGAAACTCTAAGAGTATGGAGCTCACATTGTACCCTTCTGAAGTCAGCTAGCTAGCATGATCTGCAATGTCAGCGATAATATCTCATACTTGTATCTACACCAGGGAAGATGCAGAAGTGTATTGTGAGTATTAATTGTCAAAGAAATGAGTATCCATTAGGCTCTAAAGGACCACTTGGGAATAAAAGGTATAACTACAGTAAATAACAAGAAGATAAAGAAAGAAACTCATAAAAATAGGTAAATTATCACAAAAAGCTTGCTATACAAAAATAAGAAAGAAAGAAGATAGTAATGCAAGAATTTCTAACTAAATCACAGAGCAGTAACTTAGGTAAGGAGAGAAATATATACCTGGGATCCTTGTAGTTGTACGATAATAGTAATAGGAAATCATGTAAAGGCAGGTGAAAGTAAAACTACAAGGAAAATGGGTGGTGTATCGATAACCTCAAAGATGTGGAAGTAAAAGTACAATAAGTAACAACACACAGAAATGATCCCACAAGGTAAAAATGATCAACAATATTAGCAACTATAGTTGTTTCTACCAATATACATAACCTTAAAGGTAGATAAACCATCCCAAGGCCCCATAAGAATGGAAGAGTACAAATAAGGCATGCTCACTCATCTGGCCTTCATATAAATGAAGAGTACAGAAAAAAGCAAGTGTAGTAAAGTAACACACAATGATGATGCAACAGTTCCTATGTCGATACCCGTAGGTCAAGCAGGAAGGAACCATAGAAGGTTTCCCCTGAATACCTCTACTTAACCATGGACCCTTCCTCTGACATGTCTATCCCTAAAATAACAAGGTCTATGGAGGTGTGTCAACAATGTAAAAACCTCTAACATATCAATATCACATATCAGTATCAAGGAGTCCTACTATATCTCACATCTCAACATCATAGTACCTCAATATAGAAGCATCCCTGTATCATGGTACCTTAGCTACTCGGTGCAACTATAAATCTTGATAATCAGTGTCTCAACTAGGTAAGCATGATATCATAGGAAAAATTGTACTCACTACTGAAGCTAAATCAAACTCAAGTGCTAGTAGTATCATTAGTACTCGTTGCCATGTTATGGAACTTGGTATAAAATAGGTAAACAAAAGGGGTAATCGGATGCCTGATGCTCATATAGGTATAAAGCAAGTAAATAATATCTTAAGTTATTATTAATTATTTGAAAATCCCATATTTACCAGTTTTAGTCCATTTATCCAGTTGTACATAAGAACCAACCTACAAGGTCATATTGTCTCCAAAAAATATGATAACAGGCCCTTGGCCCCAAATATAAAATTTGAACCTCTTAACACCCATGTTGTATGAATGCATAATCACATGTAATTACTACAACTATCATGCTGCCCTACACAGGCTTACTCTACAGCTAAAAACTAGTAACACATGGTAATAAGATCGTCAAACTTAAAATAGCTCTAAATAGGGCCGAGAATATTAAAATAATCAACTGTACATTAATAAGGTTTCAATTTATGTCAAATTCAAGGTTAAGAACGGTCTACGTTCGTGATCCTTAAGGAAATTTTTCCCTTCATTTTTTAGATTACGGGATACATTTGCGAAGGGAAAGAAAGGCAGGCCTCCATATTCGTGCTGTAGGGACCGTATTTGTGGAGCATAGAAAAGGTGAACCTTTACATTTCCAGCCAATCACTATGTTTATGAAGGGTATTCTTGTTTACACTTGGAGCTGTTATGAAAAACTAAAACTATCAAAACTCAAATGCTCCGCTAATCCCTAGAAATAGGAATGGAGTTTGATATACATAAATTAATAACTCTTACCTATAAGAAATGGCATTCTAAACTCAATAGCATAGTCAAAACATTTGTACAAGGTTGTTTTGGAGAACTGTTGACCAATTCAACACTTAGTACCAAAATACCTAAAATTCACCAAATATCTCAAAATCATCTTGGACACCTCAAGAAGCAAACAAACACTCTTCCTAACCCAAACTTGACATTTGGTAACTGATGGTATAGTAAAATTTCCAATTTGATGATATTGAATGTTGACTAAAGTCAAACATTCAACTGCCTACCGACTATTATATCATCAATTGAAATAAACTCAAACACAAAGATCCTACACCCAAGCAAAGAGTAGACCTAGACAAAATACACCTTCTAAACCTAACAAAACATTCAAAATTTGACTCTAATATTATCTTGAAGGAAAATTGACTAAAGTTAATAATTACCTAAGTTCAAGCTTCGAGATAAGAAAATTGAGAACCCTCAACAGAACTACTAGGGAGATGAACTAATAGTCCCGACAGGTTAAAATAACCTTGTTAACCTACCATAATACTCTAGAATTTATAAAAATTATGTACACACAAAAATCACCGTAAGAGTCATTCCATTGGTTAGGGATTGGTATGCCAAGACATTTACCTAAGATATTTGGGTATTATAAAGTTGGAGTAGAAAACTTCTAGTGTTTCTTATCCTAATAAGATGATATCTTTTATTTTTTGTAACACCCCAAAAATTTATCTAGTGTTTGAACCGTTAGTTGCTCGTACTTGCTTAAGTTAGAAACCTATGAGATTCATCTTAATTCAAATTCATTAAAATCCCTAACTAAGTATATTGTAAGCATGGAAGTTATTATAGTTCATAAACAACTCATAGAACAAAAGTTGAGTTCAAGACCATTCATAATTTGCTTATTTTGAGTTTCCTTCATATATAGGTCAACTTTAATCAACCTTATATACCAATATATAATGCACCTGACAATCCATGACCTATCTAAATAAAGTACTTTGATTCTAGAATCCAACACAACAAACCGCATGTCATTTGGAGTTCGGAGCAGGGAGATATGCCCAATTTATTAAAATAACGCAGTGTAGTGGACCTACTCGTTTGGTGTACGGCTCAAATGTGCGGTTCACAGACCAAATTGTGCGACCGCAAAATAAAATATGCGATCCGTACAATGCAAAAATAGTATTAAAAACTAAACGAAAATCTCAGGGACATTTATGACTTTTTCCCTCAATTTTTCCTACTTTGCTAAGACATTTTAACACTTTTAAGTGTGTAATTTTAATAGGTAATTGGTGAAACACCTTAATTAACCTTAGCCCATT
>JBDJHY010000087.1:6725647-6762247 GCA_039654485.1 Withania somnifera
ATTTCATTGCTAAATTTTGATCCATAAAAAATATCAAGCACCGGTCTTGCTCTGATGGTGAATGATCCATCTTTAGAAAGTTCTCTCTTGTTACTTTCATCCTTACCAGATGTTGCAGCAGATGCTGTAACGTTGCTACAGTTTGCTCCATTAAAGAGATCAAACACCGGTCTCGTGCTGATAGTGGATGGTCCATTTTTAGACAGTTCTCTTTTGCTACTTTCATCTTCACCAGATGTAGGGACACTATCATCTTCCTTTAAGAGAAGCGAACGATTTCTGTCCTGTAACTGGATACAACTGATGCTGTAACACCATCATCTTTTGAGTCACTCCGCCCTCGTGCCATACAATTGCAACACTTTGAAGCAGTAAGTAGGCTTCCCTGACCTTGTGCAGAATATTTGCTAATTATGTTGAATGTCTCCTCATCACTTTGCTCCTGAAACGATGTTTCACCCAAGGCACTTTTAGCAAGATCAGCATGTACAATAGCCTCCTTTACTTTGAAAAATGCAGCATATCCAAAGTCAGCACCACTGCTTTGTTTTTCACCAGTCACTTTCAGCAAGACCAAAATGTTCAATAGTCCCTATATTCTATTAAATATTATTATTAAAAATTTTATATATAATATATATCTTAATTTATATAAAAATGCCTTTTTCTTAATAAAAGTATTGATTCAAAAAATTATTATTTTTCAATTATTTATATATAATTTAGATGAATAATATTGATGGTGGGATTGTTGGGACGGAGGAATACAAGTGATGGACTAAAGATGAGGTGTATTAGAAGGTAGGAGGAATATAATTAGTGTAAAATATTATTTGTATAATAACTTAATTTTTCTGCTTCCATTAAAGCAATTATTTTCCTCATTGGTAAGCAATTTATTTTTCTTGGAGAAAATAGTTGACTTAACATTTAATATATAGATTAGTAACTAACTTGGAAAATTTTCTTTTAAACCAGGGTCTAATATGGTGTGGTTTGTTGATTAAAATTTAAAAAATAAATACTTTTTAAGAAATACATAGAGCACTTTTTCCGCTGAGAATTCCTCGTTCTCTTTCGTGTAAATTTTCTAACGGTGAATTTAAAACTTGTGGGGCCCTATCTATACATTAATTATATTCTTTTTATTCTTCAATATACCTCATCTTTACCTAATCCCACTCCTACCAGGTATTCGAGATAAAAACATTTGATTTTACAAATAGCATAACAAATTATGGATGAAAATGTATTCTTTTCAAAGCACTTAATTGGTTATAATTCTAATCCATCTTATTTCGCTTTTTGAATTTCAAATACATTGCTATTGTTATGTCTTTCAAAATCCTACAAATAGTAAAATTTGACAGTTCTTGACCAGTTGCTAAAGATTAATTAAGCAAGATGGTTTTTAACTGAGCGACAGACCTGATACGAGTGATAGTAATAAAATGGAGGAGGATGTGAATTAGGACCATTCTTAGTTTTTATTATTTCATAGTAATCTTGAATCTGACTCACCATAACTTTAGACATGTTGATATAATATTTTTTTAAAATAATTTTTTAATTGATATATTTAATATTATAAACTTAAAAAATATTTTAATTTTAAATAAATAAATAAAAACAGAACGACATACGACATTTCAGAGCTACATTTAATTTTGTTGTAAAAATGAAAGAAACCAATAGACCCTTGGCTAGAAGCACATATGCAAAAGCCGGCTCCTGAGGGTGGCTATGTCGTTATTTTTTTCTTCTTTTTTTTTCCGTATCTGTCAAGAAAATAATATTTCTAAAATAATTATTACATTTTTCTTTTCAACAGTAAATTTTAATCAACTTTTTAAATTAAGTTAGAATAATATTTAAAATTAAAGTATTTATAGATTTTATTAGAAATACTATAAGTTATAATTATTATCATATTAATATAATAAGAAAATATATCTTAAAAAATAACAATTTACATGACATCATATTAATAAATTTTAGTGTTAAATCATGAGAAATGATTTGTCAATAAGTAATTAATGTTGAAGATAAAATAGAAAAACAAATAATATCTTTTTTATATTTTTAAAATGACAAATAAAAATTAAATTATTTTTTTCAATAGCGGATAAATAAAAATAAATAGGGAAACTAATTAAGAAGGGTTTTGACTACCTTAATGTTCTTATTTATGGCTTGAGAAATAATTTCTTTATTGAAAATTTACTAGATCCGTTTATATGTATATATACATATACATATATATATATATATATAGAATAAAATAGAAAAAGGATATTTCCTATTTGTAACTTCTAAAATGATAAAAAAAACTTGAAATAAATATTTTTAGAAATTTCAACTTGAAATAATTTTTTTAGATATTTCACATAGTTAAATAAATTTCACATATCTTTAGTTTAACAACACAAGATTCAACTTATTTACTTTTATCGGGCTAAAATCAGACAAACTAACAAAAATGGATGAAATAAAAAAAATTAACACTATAAGTAGCAGAAAAATAAGATAACACTACGTATAACACTCCTATGATTCGGTTCTTCTTTAAACCCTGTGCATATATAGTAAGAGATTTGGTCCACAAAATTACTCCTCCCTCTTGTTTTATTTTTATACGTATAAGCATAGTTTCATGAAAATAACAACAACAACATACCTAGTATAATCAGTTTATATCACTACCTAATAGTCAAGTAGAGAAGTTATTTTCGAAAAACCCTCAACTCAAGACAATAATATACTAACAATTAAAAAAAAAGAAAAATATAAAGAATAATAAGACTAAAAAAAAAAATAACTACAAATGAAAAAATATGAACTCGAGACCTCTAGTTACAAATCAAAAAATAGTTACGATCCTACTACCAAATTAGAAGTACTACTTGGAAATATTGAACATACCCTATTTCTTTTTTAAGTAAAATGATAATAACACTTACAAAAATTAATTTTACATATTTTCTTACATGTTTTATATGAATTCTCAATATTGGAGAAGTTGAACTTTCACTTGGAGTTCAATAGAAAGGGCATCAACGTCGAAGTCAATGTTCAAGGGTATTCGAATGAAATTAATAATCTAATTTTTAATGAAATAAAAATAATGAAATAAAGTCATTTCAGCAAGACTAGTATGTTTAATAGCCTCGTTTACATTGAAAACACCATCATCGTCTGCATCACTACTTTTTTCACATACTGAAGGATCACGACTGGGGCGCAATTGAGTCTTTCCAAGAAGTGCATTTTCATCAACAGTAAATTCTCTTTTTGCTCTAATGCTCTTTTGTGATTTCAACAAACTTTTTCTCCTATATACACGTTTCACTGGGGGGTAAAGGATCATTATAGTGTCCTCTATAAAGAGAACAATGATGGTAGGAAAAAACTTTGAACTTATACATCCTATCAGATTCAGTTTGTTCAGGATGAAACTCAACATGCTCCTTAAACTTGGAATCCTTAATAGTCGAAGAGCACGTAGCCTTATCAGGAATTTGACAGCATTTTGAGGTACCCTTTTGGATTTAAAACTAGCTTTGTTTATCAAAATCTTCACACTTCTCATACTAATTGTCCTTGATAGAGTCTGCGCATATTTTTGGGAACTCCCGCTTTGATCATTACTATCAAAGCTAGATTCACAACTATGATTTAGACTTGAATTGGAACAACTTCGGAACAACTTGTTGATTTTCTGTAATGAGGTGATGATGATGATTCTGAAAACTGATCAACTGAAGATTGATTTTGAGGACTTGCGGTAAAATCAAATGGTGATCTAGCAAGATTGTGATTATTGTTTGCTGTTATTGATCTTGA
Organism: Withania somnifera; assembly: GCA_039654485.1. Taxonomy (NCBI): domain Eukaryota; kingdom Viridiplantae; phylum Streptophyta; class Magnoliopsida; order Solanales; family Solanaceae; genus Withania; species Withania somnifera. Next base: position 6,729,491 of record JBDJHY010000087.1, read on the forward strand.
TGACCTTCTTCTAAATGACCTTGTGCTACCAAAATTCTTCATAATCTTTTTCATTACTGGTCTATTCTTGATTTTATCATCCTCTTTTGGTGTAGACAATTCAGATGAATTAACTGAAATCACATCTACTGATCCAATGTCTCTCTGAAACACAAAAGGGGCGTCACAGAATGAGAAAAATTGACATCCACTTGATAAATTTCACAACTTTGACAAGTAAGAAAATTTCATAATATAAAGTCTTTATTAGCACATTTTTTTAATTCATCATATTGATAGACTTGTATATAGTGATAGACTTACAAGGACTTGGTCAGCACTACTACTGTTTGGATCCCTAAAACAAGATTCAAGGAAGTGCAAGAAAGTTAATTTACCTGAGAACTACTTTCTATCTTTGCATCATAGCTAGTTGTAATCTTTATATAATTTGGTGATAAATCTCGCATTCTGACTGTACTTGGTTGCTCGGGGATTGATAACTCAATGGAGTGACAAGAAAACTTGGATTTTGAGAACTTTGAGGATGTTTTTCTCAAGAAAGACAGTCTTGAAAACCAGATAGATTTTAGCTTGTTTGGTTTCTTTTTGGAGTTTATTGTTTGTGTGATGTTGATTTAACTATCATTACACCCTTTTTCACGATTTCACTTATGGGGTTGTAAAAGGTAAGTCTTTTTTTACTTATTCTTTTTTTCTTTAATGTATGGTGAATGTGAGATTTGAGATTTTTTATATATGTGACCAATTTTGGGATTATAATAAAGGAGTTGTCAAAGTAAATTTTGGAGACTATAATTTGGTGACGGAGTTATTCGATACTTATGGGTGACGAAAGATAGTACATATCTGATAAAATAAATGAGATGCACATAAGTTAGTTTAGACGCGTAAATAAGAAAAATAAGAAAGTGGTCAAAAACACTAGAGATTTTTAATTTTATTTTTTAAAGTTAACGATATAAAATAATATAGATTTCAAAGTTTGTAATTGGATTTAAATGATTGGATTTTCTATGTAATACTAAATCAAAATTTTAGCATTTACCTAGCTAATTGGATCTAGATGATACTAGTGAAATGTGTTTTTGGTGTATTGTACTATGTGCTGAAATATTTGTACCTTGGCTTGTCAAGATTGGAGAAGTACTCTATGTGTTGTATAGATTTACTTGTAAGTAATATTTTTTACATTGTAAAGTGTGGATAAGTTTTCTTCTAGAAATTTTTTTGTTAAATGAATGAAATTCTGTCTGTCAAATGGAATCAATCTGGCAAAGACCATTGAAATTTATATCCTTTTGTGTTGCTTTTTTACATTTGATTTCCAAACTGTTGTGTGTGAATGACTTTAGGATTTAGGTTCCACATTATGATAATTTTAAATGTTACACAACATAATAAATATAGTTCTTTAGGATTACTTCTAATGACTTCATTATAAATAGTTTTAATTCACATGACTTGTGCATATAACTTGCTAACTTTTTTACTAAGGGCATCCAACCAAATGTAGAAATAGTAAATACTATTTGATATTAATATCAAACACTTTAGAAGATTTTAAATTCTATTAATAATAAAATAGGAAGCGTAAATTGATTTAGCATATGGCAAGATAAATACTACTTAATCTTGAATTTGAACCTTAGAATTGAATCGTTTGAAAGAAAACGTCTTCCATGTAAAAAAAAATGACATAATAATATTAGTCTAATACCGAATTGGGTGAACACAATCAAAATCAGTTTTAGATTAGGGGATTGTTTATACAAAGTTTTAGGGTGCTATTGTGTATTTTTACTACTATTGGCGCATTTGCATGGGAGGCCATTTTTAAATCATATTAGTGAGATTCCATTGATGTTGTTGTTTGTTGTAAATGTTTCTTGAATCTATTGGCCATTATTTGAATTATTTTTGTGTTATTCCGCACATGGATTCTTATTTTCACGATTCGTACGTGAAAACGTTGATTAAGGATGAAGATCATTCAATTTATTCTATTAATTCTTTTTGGTGATCATAGTTTTACTAATGTTGAAGTTATGTCCACTTAACCAAAAGCAAGGATATGATGGAATGGTTAACTGAATCTATTCCTCATCAATTAGATGTTTCGATTTCAAGCATTTTGAGTATAACTTTCTAGTATGGTGTCTTACTCCCTTAATAAGTATACTCAATAGAAATCTTGATTAGATGAAATAAATAGCAGATTATTAAGCGTAGATTCTATAAATAATGAAATTATTATAGGATTCCTTCGTTGAGGATCTATCAACAATAATATTTCTACTTTTACTATAAAAGTAAGGTCTGTGTACATATTTTTTTTTTTATAAATACCATTATGCGAGACTATAATAAATATGTAGTTATTATTGTCGGTTTTCACCATGGTATCAGATAATTAAACAAGGAAAATATGTTAGACATAATTATGTTTAGTTCTATTTACAAATTACAAATGTTTCTACTTTAAATGTTACCTTGTCACCAAGAGAACATTTTTTTTCTTTTATTAGAAATATTGTTGTTGGGTTCAAGTAATAATCTTGACATTGAACAAAGTCCAGAAAGGCTAGAATGCTCCATCTTTAGCCTGTTATTGGCCCAATTATCTAGTTTTAGTGCAAAACAGAGAGGCAGATTAAGTCTATAAATTGTGAAAAAGAAGATTTAAGCCCATAATTGTTGTTTATAGATGTACTTCTGTTTATCACATTTGGACTATTTGAATACTTCATCTAAATTAGAAAACCAACTTTAATTTAAGTTTCTCCGTTCTCACACTACGCTAGTTATGCATCTCTAAAGTTACTTATGAAATTTCCCTGGATATATTATTATATTATTATAGTGTAAATTATATCATTAATAATGTTGTATAAAATTGACTTGGAAGAATATAAGGAAAGTAGTAAAAAATAATTTATTCCATTTTTCTAAATATGGAAGAATAACTAAAAGAAGAAAAAACTTTCAACGACTTCATAATAAGTAAATTTTGTATATACCATTAACAGTTTAATGAAAAATACTGGAATATACAGTAGGATCTAAATTAGGATATAATGGAATATCTATAACTTTGATTAAAGCTTTAAAATTTATATTCTGAGTATTAACAATTTGATCAGAGCCAGTGCATTTTAGGATAAGTTATTTAATTATCAGCTGACACTATCTTTGCACGAAAACAAAGTCCCATAGGAAGTGGTCATCTTCTCTTAAACGAGTTATACGCGCTACAAATTTAAATTGGTTAAATCGATAAATTTTAAATACCATATAATTAAAAAAGAAAAAGAATTAAAACTTTGACTATCGTAAAATGGAGATTCATTTACGCAAAAAAAAAAACAAAGTGATTACGTGGCAGAATATTGAACACACGTAGATCATCGTGCGGTCCACATTGCTTCTATTCAATACTAAATTCCAATACTAAAAATAGCCAACGTAATTGAGAATAATATTCAAATGTAGGACCTATTTATTCTCCTTGTCGTCTTCAACTTATTAATATGAGATATTTTATTGTTTTTTTAAAAGAAAATATGAACTGAATTCGAGCAAAAATTACTTGATTAAAATGAATATGAGTCATTCTATCAAACTTATAACATGTAATATTTAAATTATGAATCTATTATACTTTTCACTATTTGGTATAAGATCATTATTGAATTTTAAAAATATAATTTATAATCGTGCTATATATACTCTTTTGGTGGAGGTGAGGTGAGTGCAAATAGTGGTTCAAGTTAGTTCAATGAGCGCGGCCGCGGAAGTCACCAAATGGTAGACACTGTCTACTCACTCGGACATGTTCTGAACACGAAAGTATGCAACTCCCTTGTCAATAATTTCTCATTTTTCAGCTAAGATGATTGAACTGACCCATTTTTTCCTCTACTCGAAATCTATCATTTTTAAAAGTGCATTATATAAATCAAAGATTTAAAACACGATTCACTTCGTCAGAAAACCCTTCATTAAATTTTCTTTTGATGGTGTCAGTTGTAACTTCATCTCTGCGACTCAATCGTAAAAGTATATATGTCATATAGCTAATAGTTAGAATGAACATCGTCAATATATGAATATTTTACACCATTTATTAATTCACTTTTGTCTATTATAACGTGTTTTATCTTAACCATACTATAGTTTCTTTTCGTTCTTACACTGACAACTTATACATACAAATCCATTATTCACACTTGGTTTGGTAATGGTTTGAGAGGTCATTATGAATCTTTAGCCTTGCCTTTTCCAGCCAACTTTGAAAATTATCACTTTAAATTGTTCAAAGTTATCATGTTTGTTACTGCTATCTATTGTTGTCTACAAATCACCTTTTGTTTTTTCATTCTTTTTGATAGGATCTAAATTTGTTTGATTATAATTGTAATTATATAGGTACCATTAACAGACACGGAACCAAGAAAATTTAACGAACGACGTGTAAATTTTCTTTTTATTTATATTAAGAATGTGCGAAATTAACGTATATTCATAATAGCCAATATTTAATTTTTATATATAACAAAAATTTTCGACAAAAAATGTGAACATTAACAACTTTATCAAAAGGTTGTTCTGCCCATGGGTGCAAATCAAAATTATGGACCACTATTGACAAACTTAATTTCCCATTTCTTTACCAAGATCATTATTTTAATTTCTTTGAAATGAATGGCTTTTATTTAGTCAAGATCTTAGTCTTTACTTTGCATCTGTATGCTACTGATCAGCCATTGCAAGCTGTAGAAATGTCTACTTCAACGGATGATAGTGAAAATTCTTGGAAACTACTTAATGACCATCAATCTAGGGTGGAAAATATGGAACTCCTATTTTCTGATACAACAAAAGTTTTTTCTCAAAAAATAAAAAATATAAAGATTGATTTTCTAAATGAATGTGTCATGTACTGTTATCACAACCTGCTATTTACAAATATATATGGACAATGTGTAGATCAAATATTAGCTATATGTTGATTACATATTTAATAGACTTACGTAGTAACTATTAATTAGTTATTTTTTGTCATATAGTGTGGTGGATGAAACTGTTCTCAATTTTTAATTGTGGATATGAAAAATATTCTTGATAAAAAGTGATTTTCCGTTGATTTTATATAATAAAATTTAAATTAATTGGTTTTCAATTTATGAAGCGAGCACAAAATAAAAATAGAAACCTAACTATTCTTATTTGATTTAATCAGCCAAGTGGAAGTCGTGTCACTCTCTCTTAGTGCATTTTCTTTAATTAGATAAATTTATTTTTTTTTGTCCAATTATCTTAAAATGCTTTATTTGAATTAAAAATTAATTTTTTTTTAAAATAATGTATGAGTTAAGGGTTATGGTGCTCATGTATATTAAGAGGACTCAAAGTTTTAAAGATATATAAAATATGCGTGAAGGAAACAACATTTAGTAAATTCATATTTTTTAAAAATTATCTATCTACATAAAATGATTTTTGCCTAAATGCATCTTAATTGCGCCTCTTGAACAAAGGTGGCACCACCATTGATTTGACTGATATGTTTATTTATATTTTTTCATTCATAAAATTTGCTAATCAACTATTTTATAAGAGACAAATGTTAGTTTCATCCTTTGTGATTTAACTTAGTGATAATTTTATTCATGTGGTAGATAAATTATCAGAAATAATTTTTATAGATCGGACTAAAGAGTCAATTGGACAGAATTCTTTCACGTTAACGAAAACGTAAATTTACACGTTAAAAAACTGCTTAGTAGTATATTTTAAAAAAATTAAAATAGTATACACTTCATAAAAAAAAATCAAGTTCCTTTTGTTTGTATCTTGGCAAGTATAGGTTTTTCAAGAATTTGCAAAACCCGCCTATTATACACATCTTCTCCAAAAAATCGCAAAAATTTTATTGAAGAACCCGCTCAATAAGTTGTAGAACAATTATGAAATATTTTAGCCCTAACTTTAAAATAGTAACTTCATATGGAAGAAGAGAGGCAATTTGGATACAAAAAGTGTGTTTTACTAATAAACCAGGTTGACACGCGTTTTTTTAATGCGTAAATTTACGTTTTCGTTAACGTGAAAAAATTCTGTCCAATTAATACTTTAGTCCAAACTATAAAAATTATTCCTAATAATTTATTTACTACACTTACATTTACCCTTTTATAAAAGAAAACTAAAATTAGCTGAATATAACAAAAACAGTATAATAAATAATTTAATAATATAACCTATATAAATTTTAATCATAATTATTAAATTTGATCAAATTCATAAGTGAATCGTAGATAAACGAACACAGAGTACATGTTATACTATTCAATTTAGGTGGCTTGCATTCATTAAATAGCATACGTGCAGTCTTGAAAGTTTGACTGACTATGAGAGAGGAAGTATAGACTTTGTGGGAGGAGGCAGATTCATGATTTAAATTTATGAATTTAATATAATAATTTATTAAGTATTAAATAAATAATTAATATATATGAATAGATTTTTAATATTAATATAAAATTTAGATTAATAATTAATTTCAGCATGAACTTTTTATCTTGGCAAGTATAGATTTTTCAAGAATTTGCAAAACCCGCATATTATACACATTTTCTCCAAAAAATTGCAGAAGTTTTGTTGCAGAACCCGCTCAATAAGTTGTAGAACAATTATGAAATGTTTAGCCCTAACTTTAAAATCGTAACTTCATATGGAAGAAGAGGGACAATTTGGGTACAAAAATTGTGTTTTACTAATAAACTAGGTTTACATGCATTTTTTTAACGCGTGAATTCACATTTTCGTTAACGTAAAAAAAATCTGTCCAATTAATACTTTAATCCAAACTATAAAACTTATTTCTGATAATTTATTTATTACACTGACATTTATCCTTTTATAAAAGAAAACTAAAATTAGCTGAATATAACGAAAACAGGATAATAAATAATTTAATAGTATAACCCTATATAAATTTTGAATCATAATTATTAAATTTGATCAAATTCATAACTGAATTCTATATAAACCGTAAGCGAACACAGAGTAAATAGGCATACGTGCAGTCTTGAAAGTTTGACTGACTGTGGAGAGAAAGTATTGACTTTGTGGGAGAGGCGAATTCATGATTTAAATTTATAAATTTAATATAAAAATTTATTAAGTATTAAATAAATAATTAATATGTATAAATAAATTTTTAATATTAATATAAATTTTAGATTAATAATTAATTTCAGCATGAACTTTTTATATCACCTTCAAATCTTCAATGATAGTTTAATCAGCCACCTTATAAATTATATTCTCCTTTTTATTTCTCCTTTTCAATCTCGAATTTATAGAAAAGATAAAATAAAAATTTAAAATTTAATGATCTATCGATATCAAGTTATTGGATTAATAATTTTCTAATGGTTTTAATTTTCTTATTGGCTGTTGGTTTGGATTTTAATTTTGAGGTTTAGTTAATTGTTAAATCAATAATTCAATAAAATTATAAATTTATCCCTAATTATATAGTGACTTCAAATTTTAAATACAGATCACAGTTGGGTTGTAAAAACTTGCTATTGTTGCTGTTGCATCTAAATTTATGACTTAATTAAAAAAAAAAAAAAAATTTGGATTTGCTTCTACTTATAATTGGTATGTATTCCTTATAGAATTGCTTGTCCTGTTCCACCCTCACATGGCTCTTTAAATTATGCCTGTAGGACTTGCCTGGATCTAAATTTATAATAATAATAAATAAAAAAACATTCCATATTGTTTATAGGTAGCCTCTCCGCTGTATATATATAGATAGGAGAAACAAATTGGATTATATCTAGTGAACGTTTTGTGGCCTTTATAATGGCGACAGTGGAGGAAGGTCCATTGCCGTACAATTTATGGGAGGGAGAAAACAGTAGCAACTCTTCAAATGCAGTGCTATTTGGTGCTATCAGTGTGTTAATTGGAGTTTCATGCAGAACTCTCCTTCGTCCTACTACGATTCCCTATACCGTCGTTTTGCTTATCGTCGGCATCGCTCTCGGCTCTCTAGGTTCCTAAATTCCTTCTCTTTCTCTCTCCCTATGTATATATGTAAGTGTTCAAATGTTTGTTCGTATTGTATGTGAATTGTGTCGTTACTGGCGGATTTTGGTTTTAAAGTGTATTCCAGTGTTTTGTGTGAGTCTGAATTATCTTATTACAAAACACCTCAATGATCACTTTTTCTACTTGAAACATCATATCGTTGTTGTTTAGGTAAGAAAAGTAAACAAAAACTTATTAATTGATAGTTCAGTTGTGAATGAACCTTTGTCATCGATTTGTTCATACGTGTGTATATTTACGGTCTTGTTATTGTTATTGTATAAAAAGATAGATGTTCTTTTTGTCTTCTGAGGATGCTTTCTGCAATTCTTTATTGATAGTTATTACTGCTTCAAGAGCACTGAACATCTTCTTAGGGACATGAGCGAGCATTTTTCCAATCTATTGTCTTCTCTCAAGTATTACTGTTGTTTGAATGCCTACAGTCATGTTGTGGTGCTAATTGTTCTCATATTTGGCTATTTATTTCTTTACTTTCTTTTTTAAATTTAGAATTTGGGAGTAATTATCGACTGGGAAAGCTTGGGAATGGAATTCGGATATGTAAGTACAATTCAAATGTCTTTCAAATTCGAGGATGATTTAGAAATCATTTTGCAATTGTGAATACCTCTCATTTCTTATAAAGTTATATGCTTGTTGAATTGCTGCAACAGGGGCAGATATAGATGCTGATCTTTTATTAGCTATATTCCTCCCTATACTGATTTTTGAGGGAGCATTCTCCATGGAGGTGCACCAAATAAAGGTTCTCTTCTCCTTAATTTTCACTCGATATAACCTCAAGGTTCTAGTTGCTGGTTGCCTGACAGTATGCTTTAAAGTATTATTTATACCTTTTTTCTTTTTGTAGTTTTTATAAGCTAATGGAATAGGTTGTTCATTTCTTTAATATTAGCCGGCTTTGACAGAAATGTATGCCGCAAATGCTTTTGCTTGCTGGTCCTGGTGTATTGATTTCAACAGTCCTGATTGGAGCTGCTGTGAAGGTATACGAGGAAACACTCTTTTTTCTGGAAGTTGTTTCATACATGCTCAATATTCATATGTTTCTACAGCTTTCTTTTCCATATGACTGGAACTGGAAGACATCATTGCTGTTGGGGGCAATTCTAAGTGCTACTGATCCTGTGGCTGTTGTCGCGTTGCTTAAAGATCTGGGAGCTAGTAAAAAGTTGAGCACAATCGTTGAAGGAGAATCTATGATGAATGATGGGTATAATCAATTTTTCTCTTGTTTCTCCTTGTAACTCCTCATGGTTATGTGCACATCTTTTGGATGGCCAATTTTTTCCACAGAGTGGACCTTCAGCCCCTTGTTCTATCTTGCAGTTTATGTCCTCTTTTATATATGCTGATTTTTTTTGTCTACCTCTCTTCCTCCAATCATGTTGCCAGGGCAGCTATAGTGGTTTACCAGCTTTTCTATCGAATGGTTCTTGGGAAAAGTTTTGGCTGGTTTTCAGTGCTGGAATATCTTGCAGAAGGCTCACTTGAAGCGTAAGTATCATTATCCGGCAGTGTGATAATTTTTGTGTTACTGTGGTAGAACTTAACTAATTCTTTTACTGTTACAGTGTCATAATCGGACTTGTGTTTGGAATGGCATCTCTTTTCTGGCTTCGCTGTATATACAATGACACACTGACAGACTTTTCGTTGGCTCTTACTGTGAGCTACATTGCTTACTATACAGTATGTTCCTTCCTGATTTTAATCAGTTGTTACATACATGCACTCAAGCTGCATATTATCTTTCAAAATGCTGGACGTAATATTTTGCAATTAATTTGTTTCTAGTCATTTCATTTGGATTCAATGTTTATCGGATTGATTATTTATATCTAACCTGTGAGATGGCATTCTATTTATTCACCCCTTTCAGAAAATTTAAGACATGATAATTTGTACCAAATAATGATAATATTCGAGGATAGGGTAACTACTAAGGTTCCCCTTCTATATCTGTGGAGGAAGGGTTCGACATTACACCCACTCTCGAACATTTAGGTTGTGAGGAATATCCCAGGCCAGCTGGGTTTCTTTATCACCCAGCTAGGAAAAGCTTCTAGAAGGTCACTGTGTTTGTGAGCGAGATCACATACAGCATGATAAGTGCTTCACACTAGGGGAACACAAGTCAGGCAATTGGTTGGAATCCATTAGATGTTCTGACCTCTGGAAAGTTATTCCATCTTTGTGGGCTTAGCACGTCCGATGATCTTTCTCTTTGGAATATAGAAGGTTAGGTAAGTATACAATGCTTTCAAATACTGGATACGATTTGGTTGAATATTTTTGATCTAAGCCAACACATACTTGTTTGAGTGCATTCCCTCTCTCTCTCTCTCTCACACACACACACACCGAGAGAGATGCATTAGTCCATTACATGTATATGCTTCAAGCATTAGATGCATATAGCGCACATGCACAGACATTCCTAATAATATCAATCAACACATATTCACGCCAGTGTTATCAAAAGAGAAAAGCGCAAAAAAACTTTAAGGATTATTGGGGCTTAAAGTGCAAAGCACAAATAAAAGCGCGAGCTTCAAAGAAAAAATGCGCAAAGGGAGCATAAATACAAATATTTTTGTTTAGTCCAATGCTAATAGTTATAAGCATGAAGGAAAAATATATATTATGGACATAGAAATTAAAAAAATAGTTACGATAAAATGGAATATCAATTATTTAGTGTCGCCTCTTCTGAAGAAACTCATTAACAAGGAAAAGTATGCCTTAGAAACTTGATGAGGACAGTGAAGTGCACATAAAGCGAGGCGAAGCGCTCAACATGTTTTGAGCCTCGCTTTAGGGTTTAAGCGCGTCTTTGATAACCTTGATTTACGTATGTTTGTGTGCATACAATTACGTCCAGTATCTTGGGAAAGAAGGTAGAAAATGCTCTTTGCCTTTATGTTCACACTAAGCTAGATATTTGCTCTTAAGTTGTTGTTAGATGTGCTCAATATATTATACACCTCCTGGCTTTTTCCCTTTTCTGAAAAAATAGAAAAGAATCCCTGGCATGATGGCTCAGAAACAGAGAGGAACAGAAGATGAAAACTCGAAATGTGTTCGGCTAGAAAGCTTTCTGGATTGACATATATGAAGTCAGTAATCACTACATCTTTGGTTGAATAAGCGGACACCACTTTCATAATCTGCTGGGCTTCTTGATGTACATTTCCAAGAAGTATGGCCTCGTAAAATTATCAATTTTTGGATAACATTCTGACATGCATGATAATTTTCATATTTCGGTGATAATATTTTGACATGCATGATTTATTAAGGGTTATAACATGCATGATTTATTTGAAGGTTTTCAAAAAGAGTATTCAAGTCCAATACCTCTTTGATGGCCTTTTAAGTAATCTAAGATCTTTGACCTGCTTCAATGTACATGGTATCATCAAATCTTTCAGTATTATAAAGATCTTCCCTGTTGCTCTCTACTTTAAGGGTAACGAATTCCAAAATATGTTTATTTGCTAGTTCGAGGAGACACTGTATTGTATTGTACGTTCAGTTTGCTTTTTCCTTAGCTTTTCGCTAGCTCCATTGAGGTCCTATGTGTTTGTTCCAATGCCATGTGTACATCTTTAACTGGATCTTCAATGCCTTATTATTGCTTATAGGCTCAAGAGGAAGCTGAAGCTTCTGGTACCTTGACTCTTGTTGCACTAGGGATGTAAGTTGTGTACTTCAGTCCTCTTTCACATTGACGTTTCTGCAGTAGAGTGTGTTTTTTGGTCTCTCATACTGAAACCTATGGATAGGGTTTTTGCAATGTCAAAGGATGCACATAGAGCTAGAGGAAAGCAGAGCTTGCATGAGTTTTGGTATGTTTTTTCCATTGTGATTTCCTATTAGCTAAATATGTATCTGTCTAGCTAGCCAATATATAGTGTGATAATTATTGCATGGATTCGAGCATTCACAATACCTACTTGCTGCTTGCTTGTGTTGAGGTATTGTTATAGATAATGTCTTCTACGTGGGGCATATCTAACAGATGTATCTAGGGGAATATGTTGTAAAATCAAAAGGTTGGAGTACATATACTATAAACAGATGTATCTAGGGACTGCTACAACCACCCTACCACTACCATTCCTGTAATTACTCTCTTCGTGAGCTCTTAGGTTTTCCTAAATTAAGTATTACAGGTTTCAGAAGTTGCCTTTTGTGACTTCTTACATCACTACTGCTCTCACTCTGTTCTTTTATTATCTTTTGAGCATTGTTGCTCTCTTCCTGTGCGTTGTGTATTTTTGATTGAACAGCCTAAAACATCATTTTCAGATCTTGCGAATCTTGATAGCTTACTTATTATTCAAAACCATAACCAAATAGATGAACACTATCATTATTTTGTTTTTGGCTCCTTTTTCTTTTACTGCCTTGATCTGAGATAGAAAGTGGAAGATGGGGGTTGGGCTAGAGTTGAACTAGTTTTACACTTAACTTTTTCCTACCAATTTTTTGGCAGGGAAATGATTGCCTATATTGCGAATACTTTAATATTCATCTTGAGGTAAGACGCAGTAACAATCTATTATAGCAACTAAATCTTGCTTCTTTTCCTTTTGTCTTAATGTTTTTGTTCCTTCCTATGATATTTAAGGAGATTTCCTCTGATTGTGTGCTATCTCCAATTAAAGCATTAGATCTTATTGCATTTGTTATTGTGCTGATTTTTTCTCAGGGAGTTGTATTTCCCCATTTTCCCTATATTAATATGTTGTAAGTAGTGTTGTTAATGCACTTTCTGTTCTGAGCGTAACTGAAGAATTGCTTGGTAAGTGATTGGTTACATCTTCTTCCCTTTTCTGTTATTGGTTCAATAATGTTGCTTATAGACATTAACTTCTCGCAGCGGAGTTATCATAGCTCAAAGCATCTTCAGTATTGGAAATCTCAATGTCGATACAGGTAGTTCTTCCTCTATTAATTAGGTAATACTTCACTTTTTTTAGATGGTTAACTACTGTTTTCCTAGTAGTTGAAATGTCCGATACATGCTGCAAAGCACAATAAGTTGACATGCATCCTGATTTTCCACCCGAGTAACTAGAAGAGTCTGAGAGTCGTTTCTTAAATTATTTTTCTTGAGAATCAGTGAATCTGCTGTAGCGGTACCTTAGGAAGTGCAAGAACTTGTACGGTAAAAGTCGTGAAGCTCATGCTCTGAGCCAATTGCTCCTCCTCTTTTCTAAAGTTGAACAATCACATAATTAGAAGGAAACAGTTAAGTTCTAAGTTCTTTGGTTAATTTCTAATGGCTATTAAATTATCAGGGAATTTAGGAAGATAGATAACCTCGACAAGGATGTTGTAGTAGGTTGAGTAATTTCCACCACTTATAGGAGTATTAATAAAGATCATTGAAGGCAAAGAAATTGGAGTATGAAAGTGAGACATAGCCTTTGGTTGTCGGACATGTGACCAGATGCATCTAAGTTAGAAATCCAGGGCTTAATCAGGAGAATTTCCTGAGAAAAGACACTGAATGATGAGACTCTAGGGAGACAGCAAGTTGAGGTTTCGACACTTTAGGAGATGCATATATTTATCCCATTTTTTATTGAAATAACCAGACGTGTTTCGACTGAATAGAATTCAATAGATGTCAAAGATGAAACTCCTAAGGAAACAAGGAACAGAATCAGTACCTATCTTCCTAGGTTGACCAATGAACCAGCAACTAAGATTGAACAATTCATCTAGACATCACTGGAATAACTGAACCAATCTCAACTGCCGACCAGCTTCGAACTGACCAAACAAAAGTGAGAAACAAACCTAGTTTAACTGAAGCTTAAATGTGCTGTTCAACTAACAGATTGCCAGAACCGCTGACCAGCACCAGGAGTATGGTCTGACAGAGAACTGACCGTCGAAAGATAAAGCAAACAAAAAAACCCGGTGAAGGATGAGTTAGCTGATTGACAGTCACAGTCATTTTATTTCAACTGAGAAAAAAAAAGCAGATTGGCAGTCCGAAAGCATTAGCAGAACAAACAGACCAGACAAAAGGTAGCGCCAAGTAGCATTCCAGTATCAAACGGAAGTGCCAACTGAAGGCCAAAGACTAATCACGGTTGCAACCTTATAAATGTAACGCTATAGATGCAAAGGAACCAGACACAAATACAATGTCACTGATCGATGATGGATTAATAGCTAAATTCCATTGACAAGAATACTAAAAACCAAAATCCAGATCAAGATCAATCACTGATGAAGACCTGTTAGACCAAAGTAGAGAGCTCTCCTTCCCATGAGACAAACCAAAATTTGAAATTATCACAGAAAACTAATTATAAAAAAATTGTATGGTCTTCTTCCAATAGAGAATAAACCAAGATCCAAAGATTAATATTGATGACAAGCAGAAAACTAGAGATGGAGATAAGTCAGAGGAACGTGACAGCAATAGAAAAAAAGGGACAGTGGAAACTAACAGAGAGTAGAGTACAGAAAAACATAAAGGCAGCAACCAATACAAAGCCTGTGATTAACCAACAATATACACCGGTGAAACCTTAGCAAACAACAAAGACTAGGCTACATACCATGTCAAAACATAGTTTTGGTGAAAACTATCTTTATTACGCTAGGTTCTGCATATCAGTTATTGAGTTATTTACATGAAGAATAAAATCATGGGTAAGTACGCATAGGTTTCTAATTTATTGACTATTTATATTTAACAGACCCCCAAAAAAGGGGAAACAGGTAAGACCCAGAGAATCACCTTTGATGCTCATGTGCATCACACCTCAGGTTGGGAATTGTTGACTGTTGAGCATCTGTCTAGTTTATGAGATCCCTTATTTGATGTAATTTTGTTGATATATTATGATTCCTTTGGAGAATTTCTGTACATTTTCTTCGATTTTCTCTACTATAATAAATTTCCCAGATCAAGAAAATTTCTTTTATTTACACATTTAATTTGTAGGGAGATCGTGGGGCTATGTCTTTCTTCTCTACATCATTCTTCAAGTAGCTCGAACCATAGTTGTTTTTGCGTTTTACCCTGCCCTTTGCTACTTCGGTTATGGTATGAATTGGAAAGAAGCTATCATCATCATATGGTCTGGTTTGAGAGGAGCTGTTGGTTTGGCACTCTCCTTATCTATTAAAGTTAGTCCTTTTCTGCTCACTTGTCATTTTATATGTTTTCCTGTATCATGTAGTTTCAGGCTGAGATTCAAATGTGCACAGAAGATACAATATTATCTCTTTGTCTTAAGAGCAATCTTTACTTACATAACTTGCTTGTCTAGGATTATTTGTACTGGTATGAAATATAGTCCTAAGATAATAAAGTGTATAATCTCTGTAAGTATCCTAAATGTAACAAATTTCTTTCTTATCATTAGGTTTACGAAAGAAAGTAAGTTTTTGCTTTGTCAGCAAGAGAAATTCAGTCCGTCGAAACCACCCCCCCCCCCCAAAAAAAAAGGGGGGGGGGATTCCTAGATCCTGAATTGAAGTGCGGCAGTTTAATTGAGCACATTGATCAGACACTCCTTGTCTTTATAATTTAAGCACTAAAGCTCATAACACTTGGAATGCTTCTCATTGAACTTCACTACTTCCTCTATATCCACTTCATTGCTAATCAGCCTACCGTTTGATTTGAAGCGACAGACTAAGTGGGTAAAGTAAATATCTATGGAGAGGTATCTTTCATTTGATATCCTACAGCAATTAGAGTAAGAGCAATATAACTTATAAACGAGTAACCTAATTGCTTGAGAGCATTAGAAGCTGATCATTTTTCACTTACTTGTCAAGCTTTATGAAGCATAGCTATAATGTAGCCGCTGGAAAAGATGCTAGATTTTCTTTAACTTAAACAATAACTACACATACGCCTGATTTTCTTTTACTGAATAATGAATGCACATGATTTTCTTACTTTCCAGGGTGCTAGTGGTGATCCCAAGTATCTTAGCTCAGAAACTGGAGCTCTGGTATGTTTTTATTGACGAAAAATTGCAATTTAGCACCAGTTCATTTTCGCTGCTTTCGGAAGTCATTGATTCATTGCCGTAGTTAAGTTGTAGTTTTTTGGCCTCTGTTGAAGCATAAGCTATCAACTTTCTTTGACATGTAATTGAAACCGTTTTCTTTATGGTACAGTTTGTTTTCCTTACTGGTGGAAGTGTGTTACTTACACTCATTTTCAATGGATCTACTACACAATTACTTCTACGTCTCTTTGGTATGGATGCTCTATCAGGAACTGAGGTAAAATTCTGTGTAATTGAAGTCCTCCTGTATTGAGGAACTTATCTTCCCTAGAAATTGTGATTCATGATGTCATTTTATGTAATTTCACTTCGTTAATCAGGGTTCAACAGTTTAAATTTCGGTAACTATCCTTTTCATTGGAAACTTGAAAACTCTACCCGTCCTAGTACTTGCAAGAGCAAGAGATCTCTTCCTTTTTTTTATATTCAATCTTATCAATAAGCTTTTTGATGTTATTGAATGAAAGGAATCAATGATGTTTTGGTGAAAAGGAGCATTTTACATAATTTGAACTGCAATTTCCTGTATTTAGTAGTATGTGCTGAATCCCCAAACATTTATGGAGTGTATACCTTGATAGACTGTCTAACATCACTGCAGGTAGATAGATGTTGACTAACCTACACCTCATTTGTACAAATCCCAGCATCACCTTAGTGATGGTTTTCTCTATTTTATAAGATTGCATTTACTTTTAAAAGTGAGTACTATGATAGCTGCTTGTCTTTAAACAATTGCATCCTCTGATCCTCATTTTGTTTATGGCCTTTGTATGGCTCATAATGTACAATAATCATCGACTTGAACTCATTTTAATTCCATTTCCATAAAATATCTTCATGTAAATCTGGAAAGAAATATGCAGAGATTAGCTAATTAATTCTGGTCTTTGTTAACTTCAAATATGTGGCAAATTACAAAGAAATATACCCTGTGTACTCAACCACTGCTTGTATTTTCATATTTGAGATGTTGTGTTTTTGTTGAGGGTGCAATCCTGCTTATAGTACAAATTGTTTCAGGAAACCATGGTCAATTATGCAAAGCATCGACTATTGAGAAAGGCTGAAGAGTTCTCTAGAATCTGTAGCGGAAGCAATAATCCTTTCGACTGGATGATTATTGGAGGGTATGCCAGATGCATAAAAGATGTTTGTGAAGGCACAGTTTGGCCTCCCTGTACCACCAACCATGGCTATCTAAAAATAGATGATATGAAGACTACGAGAGTATGCTTTCTGAAAGGTCAGTAAGTGCATCGAGACTAGTTAGTCTAAAGTTCACTTTTACAGCCTTTCTAGTATCTTACGCCTCTATTTCTCTTCTGGGCTTTCAGCTTCACCCTTGCTTTCTTTTTTAAGTGTTGCATATCATATATTGCTTCTCTGATCTATTTGATTGATAGGTTATTGATGTCTTGCATTGATCATGAACTAGGGTCCTTATTTTGTGAGATGAGATATTTTCAGCTTGTTCCTATGAGGAATATAAGAAATTTTGAAGAGTGGCGTGAAGTCCTCTAATTAGCTGAACCTTCAGTATTTTCACCATTTTTTACACCAAGATCCGGTTGGTATGTGATATTATCATGCAGAATTTTCCTTCTACAACATGTCTTCTTTAGCATATCTCTGCAGGAGACTCAGTGGCAGATCCAGGATTTTCATTCAAGAGGTTTGAAAAATAAAAATGTAAAAATTAATGCATCTGTAACAATCGAACCTTGAGTGTTCGGGTGCATATTGAATGCCCTGGACTACTGAGCTAACCTTATGCATGTTGTTTAGGAGATTCAAAATTCATATATGTACTTACATAAACACAGAGAATGTACGCTATATATGTAGTGTAATTTTTGCCGTGGGGGTTTGGGTGAACACTTTCCGCCCCCTTAGATTCACGTCTGCATCCCTTCTTGGTAGCATTTCATTAAAAACTCGTACCTTCTGTTTTCCTTTGCTAATAGGAGTAAGCATACAATTCCATCTTATCCAAATATCTTAAACACATACCTGTAACCTTGAAAATTTTTCCACCTCAAAAATCCTAATACATGTGTGAAGCCTTGCGCTTGACTTCTTTTTATCTTCATTTAAATATTCACCATGTGGACTTTATTCAAGGTGGAACTTTTCTCCTTTTGTCTTCCATCCTTAATGACTTTACATGATTTTTCATGGCCCTATGTCAGTTACTTGCATTTTTTTTTTTTTGGTACAGCTACTCGTGAGGCTTACTGGTCAACATTCAATGAGGGAAGGATAACTGAATCCACTATCAGTGTTTTGATGGAGTCAGTAGATGAGGCAATCGATCTGGCTATTCAGGGATTGCAGGACTGGAATTATATTTCTACTCGCCTCAGGTTTCCAGGATATTATAAATTCTTCAGTACAAGGATTTGTCTTCCCAGGCTGACAAGGTGGTTTGTGCTAAAGAAATTACAGGACAGTTTTCATAAATGCTCTGCATTTATCCATGCTCACAGAATTGCAAGACAGCTTCTTCTTGACTATACTGGTAAGAATAGGTACAATCTTTAGATAAAAAGAATGTGGCTGATGCAGTTGGTAGACATTATTGAGTAGTTATATATGTAATCAGGTCCTAACAGCAATGGTTTTGCATCTGTAATTTTTCTTTCTTAACATAAAATGCCAAACTCCTACTCTTTGGGAGTTGTGCCTCCTGTTCCTAAGAGGTCCTTTACTTTGCCTTTCTTTGTTGTGCAACTCTGATGGTAATCAAAGTCTTCATGGATCTGGGAGTTGTGGAGTTGGCTCATGAAGTCATCTAACAATCTCTCTACAATTATAAAGGTGACGATGGAAATGCTGCAATTGTTGTTGCCGAAAGTGAAGTCGAAGAACTAGAAGCAAGGAAGTTTCTAGAAGATGTCAAGAACTTAATGCCCGAGGTATGTGAATGTTATCGTAGGAATTGTGCATTCTAGGTCTTGTTTAAATAGCTCATTGACTTTGATTGTCAAGAGTGCGCATGGTTTCTTAAATTTACGTCTACATACTATAGTATTACACTATGGATGCTCCGCGATTGTCCTAATTTGAGGATGATGAGTTGTGCGTCTGAGCTTCCTTCTGACTATAGAGGGTTGCTCAAATGATAAGCACCCCTCCACCTCCAACCTTGAGGTTGTGGGTTCTAGTCACCAAGGGAGCAGACTGGGGAGGGGTAAACAAAAGTACTTAAAACAATGTGCAATCATCCATGAGCAAATTTTCTTATAAGAAAAATCAAAACTGTGCAAGTTTATCACACCCATTCAGCTCAATTAACCCTTTGAATTCTGATCATTCTAGATCATACATCAAACGGAATCAAGGCAAGTTACATTTTCAATGCTGAAGTGTCTGGATGAATGTCTCAGTGATATGGAAAAAGATGGGATTTTAACTGAGAAAGTTGTGCTGCATGTACATGATTTGCTTCAGGTAACTGTATTTCATGTGCCAGTTTTCTGCATCATAGCATGTTTTTGTGTTATTCTTATTGGATTACTGTTGTGTGTATAAATGGTTTTCAACTCCAAACTAGAATGACCTTGAAAAGCTCTTGAGAATTCCTCCTTCAGTAAGGATCCCAAAGCCAGGAGATGTCCTAAGTATCCATCCTTTGTTAGGAAAGCTTTCTCCTGCTATTCAAAGTGATCTGGAACGGTCAGCGAATAGTATATTGAAGACACCAGGTTGTGCACTCTACGCCAAGGGTTCCAAGCTGACAAGTGTCTGGCTAATAGAAAATGGATCAGTTAGCGTAAGTAAAAAATGCTAAAGGCATCTATCCAAGAATCTATATTTCCATTAATTCTATCTATATTTGGTCATTGAAAAAACTTGCGTATTTTCTTCTCCAGTCGAAAAGGAGCCCTTTTCCTATTCATTGTCCTGTGGACTCAACATATCCTCGAGGAAGTATTTTAGGTCTATATGAGGCTCTTGTCGGGAAGCCATATTTGTGCGATATGGTGACAGATTCTGTGGCTCTCTGCATCGAAATTAAGCTGGAGTCTATCATTTCAGTACTGGCCCGAGGAAATGGAGTAGAAGAATTGTTCTGGAAGGTATCTTTAACAATCTTTGCTTGAATCTAAGTTCAACTCAAACATTTATGTTATCAGAAGTGCATAATAATTACTGTTGTAATTGAACATACATGAGAAAATGCTGGTGTTGGGACTTCTGTTGACAGAATTTTACTTTCTATTTATAAATAAAAAGGTTTCTTTTATCCATATTATATTAATGAAAGAGGAAAAGTTTTGACAAGTTCTTCGTAAGCAAAGCATGATATTTTCTAAATTTTATCATCCATCTCATGTGCAGGAGTGCACCATTGCTGTGTCTAAGCTGTTGGCACCTGATATGTTTAAGAATTCCTCAATGCAAGAACTAAGAGGTCTTGCTTATGAAAGATCAGTCATGAATACTTTCTCAAGTCAAGAAGTAATTGAAACTTCTCATCATTCCATCAACTTCCTGTTAAGTGGTTGCTTGAGAGATCAAAGTACCAAACAACTTATTGAATGCCCAGCAATATTGCCATGTTCCATTTTAAGTGAAAGCATCCCTTACACCAGCGTTGATATAACGGGTAGGTCTCCTCATCTGAAACTATGGATGCCAAAGTTGAACTCCTTATTGGTTTTATCAGAACACTCTGCACAATTGTAATTTTTTTCATCTTCTTTGTTGAGACTGTCATGTCGTCAAAGATGCTTGAAGGTGTCTAATGCTCATTAACCTGCACGCTTCTCCTTTTTGTTCATGGACTTTTTTGTCTTACGGATCTACTAAAGTAGGGTTGTTGTTTTGCATCAACTGGATGCTTGTTAATAAAATGTCTTCATAAAGAAAAAGGAAGAAAGAAAATTGCAAAACTTCCCCTATTTCTGGTTGTCTCTCCTGGTAGTTGACTTTTTCTTGCTTTAAGCAATACTTAGAACCTAAGGGAAGTAACTATCAGGAGTGTCTGCCTTGAAGCATTCCTACTGTATGGTTTTTTTAACTTAGATGCTTGGTGCTTTTGTAGGTGAGAGTTCTGGAACATATTCTTGTTCAAGGTACACAGTTGTGACACCAGCACGGATAGTTCAAATAGACATTTCAGCAGCATGAGAAGTTGGCTGTAAAAGCTTTAGAAAGAAGCAAAAATTGTTAAGCCTAGGAGATAACACAATGTATAATATTGAGTTGCGTGGATAAGTTGGTCATAGCTTTTCATTCAAGAGCGCATACTTGATTATATATGACTTCGCTTTTCCATCATGAGAAAGCTGTAAAGGTGCTTGGCTCCATTTTGTTCCTTTTCTGGGGCTAAGAATGTATACCCATTTTATTTCTGATGTCAGTGCAATTTACACTGCTTGATAATTTATGTTTGGAGTCTGCATTTGCAACTTTCATTTATACTCATTGTACTGCTTAATAGCAAGGTATAAAAGCATTGCATGTTCAACTCTGTCTGACCAAAATTTTAAGCTTTTTAGCAGTAGAAACTTCAATCTTGGAGTTTTTGCATGTCTGCACTTTCTTTTGCCATGAAAATTAGCAATGTGTATATTTTTCTCTGGATTTGTAACAGGATTGCACTAACATGCTCTCAATTTCTCGTGTATACGTGATTCTGTTTATACAAATTTCAGCCCGTGTGTAGTGGGAGCTTTTGTGCATCGGGCTGCCCTTTTTTGACGATTGTCTCAAAGGATTGCTGAACGTTGCCAATATTCATCTATATATGATTAATTTTCGGTGATCAGAGAAGAAATGATCCCTTTGAAAGTAGGTCCTGCTTAAAAATTAGTCCGTCTTCAGATACAGGAGTCGTTAAACATTCAGTTTTGAAGAGCTATTTATTTAAAAGGAAGTTCATAATGTGCTGCGATGGTCGATTATTTTACTTGAAGAAAAGAAATAGAAGTATTGTACTTGTTCCTCCAAAGGGAAAAAGTTATCTTCCACTCTTCTTGTATAGGTGGAAAAGGGACCAGTGGATTACCTTTGGAAGCAGAGTCGAAGATGTTGATGGTCTTGTGACTGGTTGATAAACTACTAGGAGAGGCGAACAAGAGATTTTCAAGCCTGTTGTGAGAGCCTCCCCTCAACTTCCCATGATTGGTATAAGACTACACTACAAGGTTTGCGTAAGTCTTATTCCTATCTCACCTTATTTGTTATTTATTCTGTTTGGTGTCTGACGTTCATTTTGGGTTTGATTATTCTGAATTCGCACCAAGGGACTCCATATGGGGAGGTAAAGCCCTCTAACCAAAGATGACTCATTCATATCTCACCGTATGTGTATCATAGCTATTACAACAAGATTCACAAGTGGAATATGGGGAAGGTACAATATATGCAAGTGTTGTCACTACCTTGTGAGGTAGGAAAGTTGTTCCAGGTAGATCTCTGCTCAAAAAAGTATCACAGATACTATCTGACCTAGAAAAAAAATCCCAGAAACCATATGTCCTTGTGGGTCTTTTCTAAATTGGAAAGAACTTTAGCTGGTAATGCTTGCACAAAAATAGGTTTAAAGAAACACTAATAATAAAAGCAATGGATACAGACAAGTCAAATATATTCATGCATATTCCTATTTCAATTATTAGTATTCTCACTGTTGTCATATTCTCCAATTTCTTTCAATTTAATGCTTTTCCTTTTATCTAAATACAACTATTCTATTAGAATTATAATAAATAACAATTACATATTCGACGTAGAACTTGATATATGTGAAAAAATTACTCAAATTTCAACAAATGATACTGATAATCCAAAGATCCATTTCCACTAGCATCCCACATCATAGTGTCTGATTTCATGTTACTAATTCGAGCTTGCTTTGTTCAATTGAGACCATTTTCACTAGTATCCCATATTATAGTGCCATAAAAAATCTATTCAAAATTGAAACACTGTGGATGCAAATTGTAAATAGAAAATAGATTGCAAAATGATGGAGTGATTGAAAATGATATAATCCAAAGCAAAAGTTTGGTGCAATGAATTAATGCCAAAAGTCATATACAATAAGATGCTTCCCTCATAAATAATCTGCAAACCTAAAAATTCTGAACAAATTATTGAAAATGATTGATTAACAATCTCATAGCTTACCAAATCTCTCTTAGGTATTTACCAATAGGATCACTGTCATCATGTCAATGTCATGATCATGAGTTGAAGTTCATGACATGTATTTTCTGCTTTAGCCAATGAATCTCATGAACTTATCTCTTAGAGATTGTCTTCATCGAGCCCAAAAGCGGATGTATCATTTAAACTATGTTATGCCGTATAAAGTCTTTCACTTGCTTCTTCAATTTCGATGGAGATTCGTATAAGGTATAATGTGCGCCCTTCTTCAAAGCTTACCAGCCTAGACGTCTATCAGCCTTCCGCCGTTCTTGGTGGACGTCAGAATCATTGACCTCTGGTATCACTCATTTAGCATGTTAACACAAATTAAATATGAATATATAATACTTAATCATAAGAGATGAAAGTTTATATGCAAGTCATATATGCGTTGTGTAAATTTGTTATCGTTTCTCTAATTGTACTAACTACTTACATCATGTTATATAAACATGTTATCCACTTCTAAGTAGGTCAAAGTACAATTATATATCTATTTAACCAAAGTAGTTGATGAGCATTAGATACATAATAACCTTGATTAGATTATAGAAATAATCACCAAGGTCTTTTTTAAAACTGTAATAAACTCATGAGTATTGAGTTCTTGAGAAAAAAATCAGTAATTTTATAAATTGCAGCTTGCAAGTAGCTATTGACCTTTTTAAAGTATCATCTTCTTCTTTTTATCATTTTACTTTTTATAAATCTTCAAAATATCAGATTAGGATCACAAGATTATTTTATGCGCATTACTGTCATATTGACATGATAATATATGCCAACGCTTTTACAAACTGGTAGACAATAAGACTGTTGGTTGTAGTTTATGTGAACGTGAATAATTTCTTCATAGACCTTGCATATATATATATATATATATATATTAAAAAAATTGCTATCTAAAAAAATTTAGTTGCATATCGAATTATGATGTATAGAAAAAGTTGAGATTGTTATAAAAATTCATAAATTTTAAATTTTAGATACGTTGATCAAATGCAGAGAAAAAAGAGATTTGACTTTTCTGGTGTAGAAGAGTATGAACTGTCACTTTGATTGGTAAAAGTGTCTAGCTAGTTGGTGCAATAATCTATTGTAGCTGCTACTAGTAGATTAAAATATTTTTGGAGCCCTGAACTCTACATAACTTTGCCCAAATTCAAGGATTTGCATAAGAAGATGCTACTAATATTGCATTAAACTATTGTTGATTTGATCATATATTGAACCAGAAGCGTAATCTTATTTAGGTACATTATATAAGCAAATTTTGCATGTATAATAAATAGTTCGAGCCTAAAATAATTGTTCAGTTAAATCATAGAACCTGTCCTACATAGCTAGGGCTAAAGGAGGAAGTCTGATGGAATATGCATGACCTAGCTGACATGGGTGAAGGGAAATAAGTTTGCACACTCTTTGTAGCAAAATGGATTCAGCTGGGGAAAGGTGGAATTTTATGGCGTGACTTTTTGTTGAATATTTTTCAGCTTAATTTGCTTTTCAAAGTTAAAAATGAAGCCTTTTTGTTTATTTATTATTTTATCATTTGCAGTGATTGTTGTCATCCAGCTGTGTTGTTCAATGTTAAATAAAACATCATTCAACAGAAACAAAAGTGCTTTTGTTCCTTCATTTCTGGAGACGAGTTGACTTATCTAGGGAGTCCTATACCTAGGATAGGCTAAGGTTGAGATATAGATATTTGTGATTTATTTTAATTCCAGATATCTTGTAGACATTGTTATTTATCTAGTGAGTTCCGGTGAAGTGATGTTAATACCTTATTATGATAGTAGTCTGTGGGATTTCATGTTCATATTTAATTAGTTGGTCCTATAATATTATTGTTGGTTTCTTTAACGTAGTTAGCTTTATTATTGTTATCCTCTACTTCCAGTATCTATCTTATAAACTACTAGATTATGATCTTTTCTACAACTTGGTGTCATAGGAGGAATGTGGTCGGGTTGAAAGCTCTTTCTATTTCTATATCTCTTTTTTCCTCACTTTCCACCCTTTCTTCTGTTTTTATTTCTTTTTTGCTTCAACATATACACTGTCCAACAGCTAATTGTAGGCACTAAATATGTTCCAGTGTTGACACAATTTGATAGTAGGTTAATCAATGACGGATTTAGAGCACAATCTGAATATTTGTTACGATCCAAGTCAATGCCATATATTATCCATTTTGGTCTGATAGATCTCAGAGTTTGGTCGCTTGGACTAGGCCACAATTGAGCCCAAAAAGCATATGCATCATCTGAACTTGTGGTAGCTCTTTACTTTCATCTCTAATCTGATAATTTATCTCTGATATGTGCATGCACTCTCTTCAGAAGCTTATCAACCCATGGCACCAAGGCATTGGATTTGTTCTCTAGAATTAAGGTTTTGTGGTCTGGATGAGTTTCTACTTTCTACTTGAATGTTTTATTCTTCTTCTTTTATGGATCTCAATCGTGGGAAAGATTTAATGGACTATAGTTTCTTTTGTGATATTGTTATAAATTGTAACTAAGATTTTTAATTGGAAAAGTTGTCCCAACGTGGTCACTCCTACTTCATCAACCTTCTCCTTGGTCCAATTGCTTTTCTTTTAGCTAGGAAGCTCATAAAAAACCTCCCTATTAAAATCTCGCTCCGATGGCTCTGAATTAGTACATGTTGATTTTTCTAAATTTGGTTAGTCTGAATTTTTACAAATATATATTATTCATTGACAAATTCTGAATTTGATCGATTCAAGACAATCAGAGGGAGACATTTGTATTTCACAGTCAACGAATAACTAGAAAAACATTTGCCAAAACGGAAGTTCACCGTTCAATGTCCAAATGGTCCATTTGTCATTGCTTATTAGGATTACAAACCGAGCGACCCTTTAGTGTATATAATTCAAATTGTAATGCTAAAGTAGAGATCATTAGGTTGTTGCACTCCTTTTCAAAGAAAGGTGAGCAGGTTAAATTTGTTGGGAAAAGATAAAAGATAGAAAAGGGTCCTATCTCACGCTTGGCTTTTAAGGTCTTTAGAAAAAAGTATTTCTTTTTGCTGGACGTTCAATATTTATGTTAATCGGCTTTTCGCCATCTTTGGCTGTAGTTAGTTCTAAAGGTTGGGTTGTTTGTCCCTCAAAGTGGTACCTGGGCTAGGTTTAGAATGTTTTGAAAACAATATCAATTGATGGGGAGGATTTTTTCAAACAATAAAGAACTCGAGAACTCTAATCGAAAATATTTTCTATCTAGTGTCAGTTGATCCTTCAGCATCTGCACCAACTAAATTTCCAGCTTTATTCGAAAGATGAGAGTAAGCGAGAGGGTGAATGTAATTCAACTCAAACGAACCGTCATCCGTAGCATCAAACGGGGAACCATCATTCACACACTGCTAGTAGTGTGTATTTGGAGTTTAGGCGAATCATTTTCCCATGGTACACCATCAAATGGCATCGTTAATTAGAGATCTCGTGTTTGAATACAGTTTACACATTTATGTGATTAGAAAAATATGTAGTGAATAGAACAAATAATATATTTGGTACCAAGTAAACCAAATGAGCTATGCTGAAATTTCGATCTTGAACTGATAAAGCTTAAATTTTGGATCTATATATATTAAATTAATTTACACTGTTATTGTATATAGGTTCAAAGTCTAGATCAAATAAATGCATGCATGTAATTGGATCAGGTTATTTATGTTGTTGGTCATGTATCCACTAGGAAGCTGGCAACCAGATTGAAGTAGGCCAGATGGTATAGTGAATTTTCGGGTGGACATGTTGACACAATGATAACAGGTGTGAACTGGAATCTAATCTATGCAATTTGCATGTACTGTTTGTTTATAAAAGCAATATTTGGAAATTTCACTCAAACTTGTTAAAATAATGAATAAAGAATTGAAGAGGGACTTGTCTGTTTCAAGTGAACTTTTGCTATAGTGTATAGTTTGTCGAGCTTTCAACGGTGAATTTTCCCTTTTCTTAGTATTCGATCTTTTTTGAGCAAATATTCTTGGACAAGATCAGTCACTGAATTTTGAACTGTGGGCTGAAATTTCTCAGTTTTAAAAGAAACCAATAGAAAGAGCCTTGTAGCCAAAATTCTCCAGCGATTCGCGTATACTAGTAATACTTGTATTCTTTCTACTCGCATTAGTAATACTTGAAGTGTTTGATTTGGCGTATGAAAAATTACATAATTTCTTAAAAGAAATATTTGTTCGCTTTTTATGTGTTGAGAGGTAATAATGTCATTACTTAGGTTAATTTATCGGTGTTGGAACTTTTTGTATTACTAATACGTTGAAAAATATTTGTTTATGATAATATACTTTACACATTATTAGTAGTACAAAACGACCCCTTAGTGTTTTCTATCGCTGCTTGAATCTTAACCCCGATCCACTCACTTCATTAATCACTAGCTCATACTATAGCTTCATGCTATCTAAAACATGATTTTATAGTTCCCCTGTTGTTTGGCTCTGCTCAATCTACTCTTTCAACCTGCATTTACAAGTGAAATGGGATACTTGTACACCTCACAAGATTCTCAATTCAAGAACCAAGAACTAATTTCTTCCTGAAAGAAATTTTTCTACAAGTCTCTATATAAACTACTTCAGATTTTTTAAAGACCATTCCATTTCTAAGAGATGCCTCAGGTTTCATCAAGGTGAATCTGAAGGACATGAAAGTAATATTAGCAACAAGAGGAAGGTTTGTTGAAAACTAAGTCCCAAATATGTCATACTAGAGGGTGGTTGTACAAGTTCTTTAGTGATGACTTCTTTATAAATCTAAAACTGCTCCCAACTTTAAAGCATGATGAACAAGATTCTGCAGGTTAGGTTGATAACAAACTTATCTCGAGGAAATATATGCAGTAAACCATGTAATCAACCACACAACTTCGACTTCAGTGGTGTATTCTCATCGTATAAATACTATAATTTACAGCATTCTTGATGTTACTCCAACAATAATGTCAGACATCAACTAATCCATGTCACTCCAACAATGTCAGACATCAACTAATCCATATGCAGCAAACAAACATAATCAGTGTCTTGCAAGCAAAGTTAGTCTACCCAAGTACAATTAACTAATATGGTCAGAGCATAAAGAGATGCATCTCTTGTTCAAATTCTCATGTATAGCACCCATTCCTGGAATCCACTTACTTCGATCAAATGGATCCAAATTAAGAAGATTCTGAAGCAACCTAGTACGGTAGACAATAGTATATCTTCTGTCACAAAATGAGCAGTACAGCAGTAAGAGGGCTCATCAGAAGCTAATCTAATCAAGGTCATCCCCAGAGAACCATCCACAGGCTTTGGATCTATGAGATCATTATCTCCCATCATTGTGACTTCTCTTTCTGTGGGAAAATGCACTTCTTCGACCCCATCAACGTCAGAAACTTCTAGACCTTTGGTGTAATGTTTGATTGCTTCCTTCTTTGAGGATTCATGCTTCTCTGCCAAAGTCAAGATGCACGAGAATCTTAAATGATAAATCTTCCGTCTTTTTGAAGGTGTGGCAACAGCAGAAGAAATCAAGCCACTTTCTCTCTAATACCAGCATAACACTTGATAATATCAGTATCTTCAAGAATCATAAGTAAACTAATCGGCCTAGGATGGCCCATATGGTTTGTAAATCCAACCAGTTTGACTGCCTTCTTAACAGTTACCAATGGCGCCTCAACTTTTATGCATAATTTTGTCAAATCTACAATTGTCTGATCAGAGTATTTCCTTTCTTCTTCTTCCTTAGCTATCTTCACTTGTTCCTCTAACACCCTTTTTGCTTTGACGGGATTTAAGTACCTGTCAACGTGCTCTTGAGAGTTGTCATAAGCATCCACGAGTTCACAGGGCAGTTGATTTCTGATCCTTTTCAAAGGAAGGAAGTCACCAGCTGAAAGCATCCGGTGCCATTCCAAACGATCATCGACAGATTTCAAAAAGTCTAGCATCACCTCTTCAGCCCAAGAATCAAATATTTGGTTGACTTCACTCTCAATCTGGAAATCAGTTTTGAAACCATTGGCACGCTTCACCTTCTTAAATACATGAATGAATATCTTCATTCCCAATTTCTTCCTACAAGACTCTATAGCATTTCTCAACTCCAAAGCTTTCACTTCTTTTTGCCGGAGGTACTTTTTCCTCGCCCTAATTGCCTTTTGTGACATTGGTGAGTGCAATACAGACGGCTTAACTGCCTGAGGTTCCATCCCTAAAAATTCAAACTTCTCAGACGTAGCACTATGAATAAGAGTCTTAGCCTTATTCCTCTCAACATTCTGCACAAGTCTACTCTTCAAATCCATAGTGATCATCTTTGTCCCGGACGTGATAACCAATATCTCATCCAAATATCTAACTGCATATATCTTCAATGAAATGGCTTATAGAAAGCATTCCCCAATAACTCTCAGCAAGGTCATTAGCATCAACTCTCGGGTTCTCCCTACTCGTTTAAGCCTCAGTTCTTGAATTTCCTTATCAAACTTATTAAAGTAAATGTTAATCAAATCGAACTCAACCCACATTCTTAAGGAAGTCCCCTACCTAAACAACCACCCAATTCAATACTCACTATTTCACACTCAAAACAACAATTTTATCAAACCAATCAATGCCTCATCACTAATTTTCTCTTCCATAACCTTACACAGCTTATTAACATGCTTACTTTCAAGCTTTGCAGGATTCAAACAAACAGTAAACCACCAACTGGGATCCTCTACAGAGTTTTTAAGGTAAAATAGCAGTATGTCGACCCATATTAGCCCATCCACCATAACAAGATGTCACAAATCTATCATCATATATAGATTCAAGAACCATTCTAACAGCTTCAATAACTACTTTAAGCTTCAAATTACGAAGCAGTGATTTGCCTTTAAATGAAGATGGAGGAATGATAAAGGTGCAATCTTTGACGTCAAGTTGGCTTTTTAAGAGCTGAAAGGAGAGTTCTTGAGTGAGAAAAAATGGGTTGAGACAAAATCAAGAGTGAGGGTGTTGTTGCTATTGGGTTTGAGATTGTGGCAAGCAGTGAGGAGGAAAGAGAGCCAAGTGACGACGTTTTGGAGGAGGTTGTGGAACTTTCCATGGTGATAAATGGAGAGGATGAGGTTGTTGATGTCTAATGGAGAAAGGTTATTTGTGGGTTTTTGGTGAAAGGGTGAAGATGAAGGAGAAAGGGTTGAAAGTTGGAGTCTTGGAAGTGGGAAAAGTGTAATCTTGGGAGGAAAGTGAAGTATGGTTCTTCTGAGAGTCAAGAGCATTGAAGCTATGAGGGTGGATTTAAACTAGAGGACATCAAAATGGAAGAGAATGCGGTAATTGAGACAAAAAACCCTCACCTTCTTGAAGTTTTTCGAAGAGTACTTGTCAGTGGTAGTGATGATGAAGTGACGCCAGACAACCGCGTAATTGTGATTTCATCTTCGATTATCTTCGCGGTTGTTGGAGCAAAAAACATGCATTACACAAACCAGCATTGCTCACAAATGTTTTTTGTTCAGTCTGGATTTTTGAAATCAAAGGGGATTCACTTTAGGCTTAGTGAGATTGATTCTTTAGAAGGGTGAAATTTACAACTCACTATTACTATGCAAAACTCAAACTCCCCATGTTGGTATGTCTCAACATACGCTAAAGTATTTTTCATGACATGATAGCTTATGAATTGTGAATGGTCCAATTGATAGAGCTGTTGTGTCATACATAAATTTCATGAAATCACTTGTGATATCACCAAAGGATGTGACGGAATTGAGAGAACAAAAGCTTATATTCAACACATTGGGAAGTGATGAAGAAGTGGTACAAGTTACACAAAGGATTAAAGACCTTATGGAGCAGATGATCCATTACTTTTCAAGAAAGTGAAGAGGAATATTCTTCCAATTTCCAAACGTTTCTTCTTCTTTTGTTCTTCTTTGATTTTCCTCCATTGTTTAGCCTGCGCACTTGGTGTTTGCTCTTCTTCTCCTACTTCCTCAGTTGATTGTTGATTCCCCTTTTTCCCTTTGTTTGATTCTTAGAATCAGCTGAGGAAGTAGGAAGTGATTGAAAAAATAACAATCACTGAAGCTTTTCGTGAGGTAATTTGTTATGAAAAATTTCGAATATGTACTTGTCCCCAGTATTCTTTTACTTTGCTACATAGATAAATATAGATCTACTTGTTTCCATGTTTGCTCTATGATTGAAGTCCTTTTTAGGACTAATCTTTCCACAATTCCTATGTGTTGATCTTCCGCATTTTTCAATAGGAAAGAATTTTTTATTTATTTGTGCTTCCAATTTTTTAATTTAAATATCCCAACTACAAGCATTCAGTGGGGCAGAGGGAGTAAACATGATCAGAAAAATGATCCTTAATACACGCGGAACTGTAGTTTGTTGTGTTTGATAACTCCCCTTGCTCAAACTTTCTTTTTTTACTGCATTATAAACAATTTGTTTCTTCCCTATCAACAACTTCCGGTATAGATTCTTCATATAGTGTTGTACATTGAGACACATATTTTACATACAAGAACAATAAATAGCTTGATTTATCAAATTACATTGTTCTACTTTTTAATACTAGCTCATCTCGAGGACAATGAAACAATATATTACGCTTCAGTTAATATGGGCTTAGTAGTATATCCCTATTACGCTTGACAAGGATCTGTATGTTGATATGAGCTAATCAAGTAACCTATTTATTTATATTCTTTTTTTTATTGATAGAAAACTTACGGTGAATGCCTAAAGTCGAAGAACCTATTTAAATTTGAAAAGATATTACTTGCGGAAACACTACGTCCTATTACTCATGAAACTTTTTCAGATTTGCTTTGGACGATTTACTGGATTTGTGCTCTAAAAAGGTAGAGAACTATGAACAGAGTTGAAAAACTTCTACACAGAGCACAGACACACAGATGAGGAGGTACATTACAGTCTGATCATATCTGGATCAAGGTTGGTGATCTGGTTGTCCTAATTTATCACAGGTTCACTCTACACGCCTGAAATTTATCACAAAATCTTTCAAAAATAACTAGGGAAGACATTTTCAAAGATAATATAGAAAAGGTACAATATTGCAGGAAGTCAGCAAGCAAAATAGAATGATGCAGTTCAAGTGGCTATTGTTAAAATAGTTATTATGTCTTAGTATAGTTTTTTCCTTATTTAACTTTTCCTTATTTAATTTAGTCTAGCCTATATAAATACTCTTTGTATTGTTTTAGGTTTTAAGGCTTCCCATTCTACTATTAGCCTCCATTCTTTTGTAGCCCTCTCTTCTTTCTATTTTCTCTTTTCAATCAATGGTATTTGTATTCTTTCGTTAATGTTATCATGGTATCAAAGC